>NW_023607267.1:0-38584 GCF_013339725.1 Rhipicephalus microplus
AAAGCAGAAACTTACTCTGTATGGGTGTGGTGCCCATGAATTGATGTCCTTTAGGTTCTGTGGAGGTTGTTCCAAATGACGTAGATGCCTCGGATAGCACTACGAAAAGAGAACCAATAGATCATAATTTGCATTCACTCAAGCAAAAGAAGATTCACATGAAACATTATATGAAGACAAGCAAGTATGGTATGAAACTCACGGTCCATGGAAGTAGGAGCCTTTGGGCCTGATGTATGTGGCTGAGGAGAGTCTGGTAATCCTGGAGGCACTGTATGAAGATAGGATGCAAGTCAGAATGCACACCTGCTCAAGCAGCTATAGAATAATGATAGAATCATATCTATAGTTAAGAAAGCAAGGCATGGAACTTACGAGGCGTAGGAATTCTCGAAGTGGAAGACTGGCACAGGTAAACTGATACTCCTGGAAGCACTGCAGGAAGAGAGTAAGCAGGCCATATTGTGTAACTACTCTATGCAGCAACAAAATGATCAGAGAATCTCATCTACACTTCAGCAAGAAAACCACGAAACATGCATCCTAAATTACGAGAATAACCTTTAAGCAACCGTGGCATGCACAAGCTGCTTGCAATCTACTATACACAGCAGGAACAAAAATGGCTGCGCAGGCAAAGCCCCAGCAGGGGCTTTCCAATACCGTTTCTTTTGTTGTTAGACCTATGTACAACCTGTATTCATGTCCAAATGACAGCTGCAGCTGAAAAAAATTTACATGCCGTCAAAGGGAGTTGTAGGACTGTTAACCGCCTAGTCTTACACAAAATGTGTGTCACTATGCTTTTTCAACAGAGCAAACATGTCCTGCACACGGAAGTTTCTTTAAAGGTGGACACAACTGTACTACTATCTGGCATCGTATTTCTGCCTTCAAGACATTATATCACATCACATGTGCCAACCTACTGCATAATGCGACAGCTGTCTCATCAGAATAGAATTTGAGGCCTTTATTGATACCATTACCGTTTTTTAAAGCTGTATGTCATTAGTTCTGCTGATAATAGACCTCTTTTCTCTTCACTACTGCTCAATGCCTGGCTTACAGGAAAGGATGGCTGTATTACTCATGGCCAGTATGCCTCCCACTTTTTAAACACCTGGTGCAGAATGTGAACACGACTTATTTGCATGGTTACTGTTCTTCCTCTCTTCTCAAGTTCTTCTTTTTCTTACCTTGTTCAGTGTGATTGTAATGCATATTGATACTTAATAAAGAAATACTTTTCTAGTGAAATATGTTTGACTGTGACTCAAAGCAGTAATTTATTCATCATACTGGGTATTTGAATCCAGCGTACCGTTCTGAGGGAAAAGCATTTCTAGTCTCGTTCACCACGCGGCTTGGCAGCACCTTCCGATTTCGCCGGACTAGCCACACCCATATCCATCGGACAAACTGTATGTATGCTGTGTACCTGGACCTGCTAAAAATAGAAAAAGGTGAATGAGCAAGTATTTCGTTAATTCCCTAATCTCCCAACGATAAATGTCAACAGTAGCTATTTGCAGGTGAGATAATGACTGTTTTTATAAACAAACAATAGATAGCTTAACAATTCTTTGCAAAGTCTTTCTTGCAAATACCTACTGCAATTTCACCGAATGTATGTTTGATTGGAATTGACACATCTGTTCAATCGTGCTTTTAGTCTGTAGCAAGCTCACGGGAAGAAGAACACTGCCAAAGGAATACGTGTATCTTGCTGCTATCACCCGTACTTTCTGACTGTTTTCTGACTGCTGCACATGAAGTGCTTTCTCCGTCTTTCACATATATAAACACCAAAGTGTTTACCTGGGGCAGTTGCTACATGTCACAGAAAACAAGAAAAGGCATGAAATGCACAACAGTAACAGAGATGCTGACTAGAGAAAATGGTTTGTAAGTAAGCACATAATGTGCCTGTCATTGTCCTGTGTCTCATGCTCTTTTTCTTTTTTTATATATAAACATATTTTTAGGGTTAAGCACTATATATATTTACCCTCTACAGTAGCAGTATAGCCTGCAATTTTTTCTATTGTGTAGAAAGAGGAGCTGCTCTGAAGTTTTTTTTTTAAATGAATGTTCGTACATGCACACCCCCTAGTTACGCAACGCTGTGCAGTCCTACAAGCAGCGATTGTTGCAGAAGAACCGGTACAAACCGTAGAAATTAACAGCTTATGCTGCACGTCGTATTTCACACATGCACAAGGCTGTTTACCTCCTTGTACGTATGTGTGTATATCGGGTGCATCGACAAGAGAAGGCCCGTCTTCCATCAGTGCATAGTAAGCCACCTGCAGGGCGTAGATGTTCAGGCATACGGGCTCAAAACCGGGGTGACTCGTTATGCATTTCGCCCCCTCTGGCACATGGGCAGCAACTTTTGGTACCTCGCGGCAGCAAACAGGTTATAGCTTATTACCCATAGGCCGACATCGACCGCACCTGCACCTGCAGTAAATGTACATTTTAATTTAGCTTATACAAACTGATACGTATGTCACAGAGCCATTCAACTACACAAAAACACGATACGTGGGGCGCGCACTGCCACATGCATGTGCGCGTTTTCGGAAGTAGTTGTTTGTCCGCTCGCAACCGGCAAAGTAATTATTTATGTTGCAAGTATTGACAGCGTAAGTACACAATCAGTGCAACAGCGTATAACAATAATATTTGGGAAAGCAGGTGCCGAACACCTACAGCGCGACGATGCAATTATTGCAATAATTGCATATATTGCAATATATTGCTTCAACGCAAACCGTGGCTGTTATATAAAATGTGCTGAGTTAATATTTATAACACGATTATAACCTAACATTCTAAAACGTGAACCATCGCCACTTACCAGTTAGTATTACCACTTCGTTGGACATGCTGTTGAACCTCATTGTCGTCCTCCGGCACCGCATGGGCCTCCTCTTTTTCATTGCTGGCCAGGGGATCGAAATCAAAATGATTGTCTGGATTTTCAATCAACACGTGTGCCTCGTCCTCCTCGCTGCTTCCAAAAAAAAAGGTCGATATCCTCATCGTAATCGGACGCGGATGCAGAGGATTCGGAATCTTGGCTACTGCAGCTCGCCATGGTGACTGTCAGTGCGTTTGTTCTGCCGGCGTTTGTTGTGTGGCATGTGTGTGTGAGAGCAGACGAAACTCGGCACGAAGTGCACCAAAGCTGTGTGTGAATACGTCACCAAGCCACCTATGCAACGACGTCACGGCCCAACTCGGCGACGCAAAAACCGAAACCGAAAATGATCCATATAAACATCGCAATATCAAACTATCTAGTGGAAATACACGAATATTGATGCGTGTATCATGCTTCTTGGAGCTGAAAGAAACGCTTACAGCAAAGAACACACATGCCACAATTTTGGTAACACCATCCCTCTAAACATTTCAATCCTCTTTTAGACTGCAGCACTTCTTTGAGCACCTCCCACATGCAGCACCTCCCAACGCATACGTCAAATAACTCACGGCCCTCAGTGCCCAGCAGCTGCGAAGCAACTGACCAAGGCGGCGGTCAGATCTGCAACGCAGGAGAGGGTGCTAAGAATCTCTGGATCCGGACAGGCCGCCATTGGAACCTGAACTTGGCAACATTTAACGCTAGAACCTTATCTAGTGAGGGAAGTCTAGCTGTACTATTCGAGGAGCTAGAGGGTGTCAAATGGGATATAATAGGGCTCAGTGAAGTTAAGAGGACAGATGAGGCCTATACGGTGCTACAGAATGGGCACGTCCTTTGCTATTGGGGCTTGGCTGACAGAATAGAACTGAGAGTGGGGTTCCTAATACACAGAAACATACCTGGCAAAATAGAGGAATACTATAGCATTAATGAAAGGGTGGTAGGTAATGTAATTAAACTGAATAAAAGATACAAGATGAAGGTGGTACAGGCTTACGCGCCTACATCCAGCCATGATGACGCTTCAGTTGAGAGCTTCTATGAAGACGTGGAATCGGCAATGAGTAAAGTAAAAGCAAGGTATACTATACTGATGGGAGACTTTAATGCAGAGGTAGGGAAGAAGCAGGCTGGAGACAAGGCAGTAGGAGACCATGGCATCGGTACTAGAAACGCCAGAGGAGAGCTACTGGTAGTATTCGCAGAACGCAATAATTTACGGATTTTGAATACCTTGTACCGAAAACGAAAAAACCGCAAGTGGACATGGAGGAGCCGTAATGGCGAAAGTAAGAACGAAATAGACTTTATAATGAGTGCACACCCAGGAATCGTGCAAGATGTGGAAGTCGTTGGCAAGGTACGATGCAGTGACCATAGAATGGTACGGTCTCGAATTTGCCTAGACTTGAAGAAGGAACGACAGAAACTGATACGCAAGAAGCCAATCAATGAGCTAGCACTGAGAGGGAGAATACAGGAATTCAGAGTGTCGCTGCAGAACAGGTACTCGGCTCTTAGTGAGGAAACCAACCTTAGCGTAAATACAATGAATGATAATCTGACGAGTATTATTACGGAGTGTGCAGTGGAAGTTGGAGGAAGGGTAGTTAAGCAGGACACTGGCAACCTTTCCCAGGAAACGAAGAACCTAATTAAGAAGCGTCAAATCATGAACGTGTCAAGTACAACAGACAAAATAGAACTGACAGAGCTTTCGAAGTTGATTAATAGACGTAAGGTATGCGATGTAAGAAGGTATAACATGGAGAGAATTGAACACGCTCTGAAAAACGGAGGAAGTGTCAAAGCAGTGAAAAGGAAACTTGGGATAGGCAAAAGTCGGATGTATGCAATAAGTGACAAAGAAGGCAAAATAACTACCAATATGGATAGGATAGTTAAAATAGCGGAGGGGTTTTACGGATCTGTACAGTAGCCGAGACAACCACGACCTTAATACTATAAGAACTAGCAGTAACCCAGATGACACCCCACCAGTATTGATAGAAGAAGTCAGAAAAGCTTTGGAGAGCATACAGAGAGGCAAAGCTGCTGGTGAGGATCAAGTAACATCAGATCTGCTGAAAGATGGAGGACAGATTGTGTTAGAAATACTAGCCACCCTGTTTACGAGGTGTCTCCTGACAGGAAGAGTACCAGAGTCTTGGAAGAACGCTAACATCATCTTAATACATAAGAAAGGAGATGACGAGGACTTGAAGAATTACAGGCCGATCAGCTTGCTCTCTGTAGTATACAAGCTATTTACAAAGGTAATTGCTAACAGAGTAAAGAAAACATTAGAATTCAATCAACCAAAGGAAGAAGCAGGATTTCGAACAGGCTACTCAACAATTGACCACATTCATACTATCAATCAGGTAATAGAGAAATGCTTAGAGCATAACCAACCACTATACATAGCCTTCATAGATTACGAGAAGGCGTTTGATTCAGTAGAAATATCAGCTGTCATGCAGACACTGCGGAATCAGGGCGTAGATGAAGTATATATAAACATTCTGGAAGAAATCAACAGGGGATCAACTGCTACCATAGTACTTCATAGAGAAAGCAACAGAATACCAATCAAGACGGGTGTAAGGCAGGGGGACACAATCTCCCCAATGCTATTTACCGCGTGTTTACAGGATGTTTTCAGAAGCCTAGAATGGGAAAAGTTAGGGATAAGAGTTAATGGAGAATACTTAGTAACCTGCGCTTCACCGATGACATTGGATTGCTGAGTAACTCAGGGGACGAATTGCAAGTCATGATTACAGAGTTAGACAAGTAGAGCAGAAAGGGTAGGTCTTAAAATGAATCTGCAGAAAACGAAAGTAATGTAACAACACCTCGAAAAGAGCAGCGCGTCGGGATAGGTAATAGTGCACTTCAATTCTACTTAGGGCAGGTAATAACCGCAGAGAGCCAACCACGAGATTGGAAGTAACTAGAAGAATAAAGGATTGGGGGTGGAGCACATCGGCAAGCACTCTCATATTAGGACAGGTAGATTGCCACTATCCTCAGAGGAAGGTATATAACAGCTGTATCTTGCCGGTACTTAGCTACGGAGCAGAAACCTGGAGACTTACAAGAGGGTTCAGCTTAAATTGAGCACGACGCAGCGAGCCAATGAAAGAAAAATGTAGGGGTAACTTTAAGAGACAAGAAGAGAGAAGAGTGGATTAGGGGACAAACGGGTTTAAGATATCATAGTTGAAATGAAAAAGAGGAAATGGACACGGGCCGGGGATGTAGCGCGTAGACAGGATAACCGCTGGTCATTAAGGGTAACTAGCTCGATTCCCAGAGAATGAAACAGGACCGGGTTAACTGGCAGAACATGGGAGAGGCCTTTGTCCTGCAGTGGGCGTAGTCAGGCTGATGATGTTGATGATGATGACTTCTTTGAGGATTCCTGTTTATGTGAAATTCATACGTTTCCTTTGTTCCTCTGTTGCAAGAATATGTGCACTATCAGTACGTAAACGAGCTTTTCCTATGTCTGAATTACTACAAACGACGTACTTTAGCTTTTCTTTTGAACATTGAATCATTTTTACTGTTCTCGCATTAATGCCAACCAATATTTTGGGGGATTCATGAGTTTAAGGGGTTAGCCAAACGAGCTTTATGGTGCAGATTCAGAAAGGGTCATTCCGATGTTGTTCTTGTGGAAGGTAATACGCTACATACATTGGGGCGCAATCCTAAAATTAAGTATCTACCAATCGAATAGATGTATAGCATTAGAGCAGTGGACTGCGAGCGTATAATACTCCTAATGAAAACAATACTTTTAAAAGTATTCTTTTCATGAGAGTTAAAACAATTTCAGGTAAGTATAATAAGAATTCACAGACAATTAGACCAAGAAAAGTATAGGAGATCTCATTAGAAGTAATTGTAGATGTGAAAAAAAAGGATGAAAGGATAACCAGTCGTGGGCAGGGACCCAACCTGCGACCTTCAAATAATGCGTTCGAAGTTCTACCAACTGAGCTACCATGGCGGCCATCGCCTCATCCACTTTGTTGGGCATGTATGTGCGTTGAATGTGGGAGTATCAGTCACATTTAACACACGTCAGTCACGCTCCCACGTTAAATGCCTATAGTACATACCGTGCGTAGGGACGTTTTTCAGACCAGCTTCAAGACCTGACCGGCATGGCTCTGCAGTGGAATACTTGCCGGTTATTCTCAACGCTCTTGTATATGAATTAGTAAATATGTTCTAGCTGTTACTAGGAGGATATAAATTGTTGAATATAAAAAGGGTTTGATGATATGCGCGATGTGATTTCACGTTACTTCCATCTTGACCACTAGACATATTCGTTAACTACTCCTGCCCTCCAATACTAATTTTTATCTACGATAATTGAAGGTGGCAATCGCAAGAGCACCCAGATATTCGCAACATAGATAGAAAGAAACGCTCAAAGTGTTTCAGTTTCTAAAATAATGCTTTGAATAGGAGAAAATAGTAGAGAACTTTTTGAACAGGCCACGTTCACCAAGGCTGTAGATGGCGCTGCATGTCCTCTTATTGAAGGTCAATGTGTTGCTTCTGCAAGGTGGCCACGATCTGCCCGGCTTACCCTTCACCTTACTAAAGGGACATATCATTTTTCCCCCTCTTTAGGCACCGTACGTGCACCCAGAGAAAACGCTAAATCTGTTCTTGCGATCTCAAAAGGGGTCAGACACTTGAACACATTTTTAGTCTTCTGCAGGATCTTCTTTTACAATATGTAATCCTGTGTTGCATCGTGTTCGGGGAGAAGGGGGCGCTGGTGAGGCTTGGGTGGGGAGTAAGTGCTCCTTTTACAACCACCCACCGCTGCCCGAAAACATAGTCAATGCGAACAGAGGAGGTCCAACTCCTGCGAAAGGGAGCTCTTCCTGCTTTTATTCATGATGTTAACTACGATGCCGCTATGCTCATTTCCATGTTTCAGTGCAACGTACAGTGTTGGTCGTCAATGCTTTTTGTCTGCGTGCCAGGAACAGCTTTCTCCAGACGCTCACAACACGCAACTATTCTCTGCTGTCGTGCGACCACGTGCATTCGCTTTATACGCGTGAGTAACTATGTAAATTTCGAGGACAGTTTGTGGAAGCAAGATATTCACCCTCAATATAGGGAAATGCGGCGAGTTCTGCAGCCTTGGTGGACGTGGCCTGTTCAAAAAAATTGCCCGCAGCTTCCCTCGGGGGAACACTGAGGAGGATGCGGAGCATATAATTGGTTAACGGGGTGTTAAAGTGCGACTTACTTGGGTCGATGGCTAAATTGGTTAACGTGGTTGTAGGAGGGGGTGTTAAATGAGTGAACACGTACACACGTATGCGAAAGGGCGGCGCTGGTCGAAGGGACGTCGATCATTGTGTTTGTGGATTCGTTGGAATTCATTTCACCGCGACCTTGGACGTCGACGCGCCGTACAAACCAACCGACGAGCGGCAACTGAGCGAGCGAGCGCCGACCTTGAGTATATATACAGCTCGACGGCGCATGCACTGTCAGCTGTTGAATGTTCTTGAAGCGCGACGCCACATGCGCGTCCACTGGAGAATCAGGAGAATTGTAGATGTCGAACGCGGTGTGTAGAGGAAGAAGGGTGCACAGATGGTGGAGGAGTGAAGCAGGCGCGGTGTGTAGAGTAGGAAGGGATGCACAGATGGTGGAAGAGTGGGCGACGGCGTGACGGCGCATGCGCGCGCGTCAGCTGTCGAATGTTCGAGAAGCGGTGCGGACGGCGCGGACGGCGCACTACAAGGCGCGAGTATAAGATGCTTCCGCATCTAAAAGCCTTCCGCTATTCTCTCCTAGTCCTGTAGTCCCTATCGAATGCGAAGCATTTCTTAGCGAACAGCAAGCGCTTTGAGCATTTCTATTTAACTAGCGAACATCTAGGTGCTCTCGTGATTGCGAACTTGTGCGCTTTCGCGTAAGCTATTGGGAAATATAGTATGCATGCATCTACAACTTACATACACGTGTTTAGGATGTCGGAATGATAAGTAATTCGCTGTCATGGCTATTGAATTAAACAAAGGAGGGAAAGAAACGAAGTGTGTCATCCTCTGGTAAATCTGCTCAATTAAACAACAACAAAGGGCGCCTGGGGTGCTCTGAAAATTGATGGGACCGGCCTGTTGAGCCTATCTCCGCCGAGGCGCCACTCCTTGAAGGTAACATAAAGGGGTGGTGACACATATGCAGAGATGTGGATGGGAGGAAGTGTTAAGCTAATAAGATATTTGATATTAAAGTCGATTTTCCTATATAGTCAGGTATAACTAGAGACTGGTATTTTAGTTGCGAAAAAATAATGTTTGGGGTGACTATAATAGGCCCTAAACACTTCCATTTAGGCATATATAGGGGTCAAAAGCTATGGTTTGGCCATAAATATGCACAATTTTCAATTACTTCCGTTAGCATGCTCAGGACAAATATTCAAGGCAAATTATGTGCTTTAGGAAAGCTAAATGTATTTTTGCCATGTAAAGAATGAACAAAAAGCATTAACATTTGAACATATTTAGGTGGTGATTTGACAGTGCGGGAAAACGGTATGAAAATTTTGACAAACTGACATCATCTTTAGGTTTTCCGGATTGACTTGTGCTTGCTTTATATTAGTAATTGCTTTTATGTGAAAAAAAAACATTCGACGACCACTGAAGTTAGTAAAGCGTAATTGTGGCCTAGCACTTTAAAGGCTTTAATTGCATCCAGAATATTTGAATCAGCCCCACTTGAAACTTTAGACACTTGCTTTAGCACATACTATGCCGGATTCTTTCCTAGACAGATTTAAGCTCTGAGAGAACCCTGCCAGCAACGGGTTTATTGGGGTCAAGGCAAACCTTTTCTGGATGTCTGAAAAAACTGGGAATCCGCAAGCTTCCCTTAAAGCGTTGAACACAATAGCAATAACCCGGCCCTTGTGTGTACTTCAAGCACTCAGTGCATAATTTTGATTGTACGATGTTATTCGAGAAGTTTAAATTCTGGATTACCATACATTGGAAGCTCTAAAGTTGAAAGTGGATTGTGTATGTGAAGCTGTCGCATATGGCTGTATTATGTGTAATGGGTGCATGAGAGGTTCACAGACGCAGATATAATAATAGCAAAATGAATGTGTGTGCCTGTAGAATGACCACAAAATACATGTTGTTTGCACAAGTTCAGGGGTTAGTTAAATAAATTGGCAGTTGCGTAAGCAATGTTGAGAGCTTTATGTCTATGCGTGCTTCAGAGCAGAATCAAACACAATATATTATTGGCCTTTCCAATTTGTTCTCCCCTGTTTTCCACATGGAACGTTTCTCGATCTACGGAGTGGCGCTTTGATCCGCCATGGTCCATTGCCTGACAAGAACACTTCACAGCTTCTTTTTCTTCCGCATTGCTCGGCAGACTTCCGAGAGCTGCCGTTATGAGGTACATAGATGCCAACGAAACTTACGTGTATGCTGCAGGCGGCAGCGCGAGCCTTGCTTAGTTCTGGAAGATTGGAGGCGTTCTAGCTACGCTGTACTCTAGTCTCCCAAACGCAACCGTCGAGCTGCACCACTCTCAAATCTAGCAACGGGGACCTTCAAGAGGCACCGGGTAAACTAGCGTTGGCCCCTTTCCGCTTTATTATAGTACATTCTAGCTAAGTTTGCTACTCCGTCTTGCTCACTTAACTGCCATGCTGCAATACTCTTGAACCAAGCGACGGAAATCTTTCAGGGTAACCCACAAGCGCTATTAATGCTAGACTCGCTTTGCCACACTGGGGTACAAGCGCCGCTCACGCAAAAGCGCGCGTATAGTGCAACGCTATCGGAGTGTTGGAAACGTCCCACCCGTCAGAGCGCATCGGATGAGTCTAGATATACGTAGGCCGTGGCAGTGCGTCGACTCATGGTCTGTTTTCGCCTGCATGACACAGCGTATGTGCGTGTCGACCCTATGTTGAAGCATAATCGCACCTTACCAACTTCTAATAACCTGGACGAAAAAAAAAAAAGAAACTAGCGTGCTATGCACGTGTTTTTGTTAATTTGGCCACACTAAACACATCTTGTTTTCCTTCATATGAACAGGTCATTTAAACAAAACATTTACTCATCGAATGTGAAAAAGCATTTTTAGGTGCTGAAAAGCTGATATAAGCACGCACCTCACCAAATAGGCACTTATAACCACAATAAATATGTGATCAAAATGTTTTTTATGCCATAGTTGTTGTTTATATGTTAAATAGGCTCCAAACGGACACCAAGAAAAAGTAGGCGTTTTGCCTAAAGTTTCGGTCCTTAGTTATAATATTGTTAGGTACCAAAACATTTAGTACTGCCGTTTTTGCGTCAACACGGTTGGGAGCGGCCGTGCAGCCGTTCCGATATTTTGGGTGAGCACATTACCTTACTATGGCCTCTTAGTACAGAAGGAAATTGAAATTAGCTTTAAAAGCACATTGTAACTAATTTTTCAGTGTGAACCCATTCATATATCAGTGCATTTTCTAGGGCTTTCTTTCTCTGTCTGTTTGCACAACCACTGCATTTACTCTTTACGTCTTATTGTTAATAACATTACAAGTTCGGATATATATGAACTTAAAAATCCACTTCTTCATTTCACAAAATAGTTCGAACATGGCCGTACCCTTTTTACACACGAGTTTCATGTGTGCTTCTCGCCGTTCACAGCACATTTCACATGAAACGTACTGGTTTATCACGCGAAGCAACAGTAGACTTGTTCACACGAAGAGAATGCGCATGGGTTCGTTTACTCTATACCGCTTGCCGACTGTGAAGCTTTGTATGTAGGAAAGGCAAAAAACTTCCCCAAGATGCTGCGACAACAACAACAAAAGAAAAACGACATCCTCAAGCTCAAGTGACGAAGGAGTACAGTCGCAGAGCAAAGTGTGGTGAGGAACCACCTCTTCGAATCTGACAAGTCCCATGTTGTCGACTTACAGGACCATTACAATGTATAACCAGTTGTATTATATTTATGTGCAGTCTTACCCCATTCAAGCAGCAGCTCTTAACTATAATAAGTTAACTTGAACGGCTCTTCCTAATTGACTGAGTCAACTGATAACTCAATTAGCAGAGTATTACCTATTTCGTCCAAGGTTTCAATGCTTTCTACATTCAACAAAGATATCTCACAAAGTCAGTCCTCTACTTGGCGCTTTTCGTGTCAGATATCTCGAAAATCTCAAAACATGAGCCATCAGTAGTTGACTTCCATTAAGGACATTTTTACGCGAAGTCATGACTCGCATGACATGTTCCTTTACCTTCGTTCAAATCAAAATGGCAGGTCGGATTAGGACCCTTCCTTTTTCGAAACTGCTGCATCTGTTTAACTGAGATGACATATGTACACTACAGCACTGATGCGTGATAGTAATGCTTCAGTTTGGTAAATACGACGAGACGCCGGCAAAACATTGTGAGCTAGCTCGGACTCATTCATCTAATATACATCGCCCTTACGGCTCACTTGGATTCACACTCACCAAAGTTTTCCTCAACCAGAGTCACTTGCACACAGACTCACCTAAATGTATCTCCATGGTACTCACTCGGACTCAGACTCAGATAACTTTTTCTCACCTGGACTCAGGGCTTAATCTGAGTCTGGCTGAGTCTGAGTGAGTTGACTGATGAGTGAGTTTGCCAACCTTTGGCTACACGCAGATATAAAAGCAAGTAGGTTTTCTTAGCATGATTATCGCCAATGGGTGATTGCACAAAAGATCGACACGGATCGAACAACGTATATTTTAAACTTGATTTAGTATTTATTATTTTATGCACATATCACCCCAGCAGCCCGTAAAGGAAGCGTGTTTTCTTTTTTAGGTGGACGATTTACAAGGCAGAAAATATCAAACATATTCAACACCAAGAGACCAATTTCATTGCCTGTCATTCTCAAGGTTTCACGACGATGTAACACAAAAGTATTACCATCACAAAGATAACATTTCGTGTATAAAGTGTATGCGCAACAAAGGGTAGAGGAAGATAGTAAAGTGAAGAAAAATTGCTTTTAGAAAATGTCTAAATATGCAACACTTTACTATATTTGCAACATAATAGTTGACGCAAAGCGGCTTATCAAGTTCATTATAGAAACAAATTTTGCTTCTTTATCTTTGCAAAGCAGCTGCCTTTAACTCCTGAGTGAGGGAAGCTGATCTTCAACACTCTCACATACACTCTCTAAATTTTTTGCAGTAATTATACCGGCTAAAGTGCACAAAAAAAATGCTTATGCACAGAGATTTCGTTCTGTAACCAGCACATCAAAGGATTTCTTCACTTCTACAAAATTGCCCATAAATAGGTGCAAGCATCCAGTGAGTTCAATCATGCTTTCATTGCAGATAGCGACGGTGATAAGCTCTAAGATTGTGAATAATGGCTCGTTAAAAGAAATGGCTCCACCGTGAACCACATAGCCGGAAGCCACCGCATGCAACTTTATGCAGTCCACTTTAAGTCACTGTAACATTCTAAGGTCCGGCAGAATTGTGTAAATAATTCCCTTCAAATGGTCATTTTGGGTATAATACTTGTTTAGTTAACAAGCTTATTGTGAAACATGAATTTGACATCTAAGCAATTATTACTGTGGTTTCCTGCAGAAGAGGCACATTGACTATATTTTATGGTTGCGAAGCAACGGCAGCGGTAACATGTTACTTTTTTTTTTTTGCTGACAGTCACGTGTTACTCTTTTTTTTTGTAAGTTACATAGCGTGGTAACGCATTTTCTTTTGCTGATGTATTGATTAATCTTCCTAGTTGCTTTTTTCCCCGGAAACACTTACTACATAGCTTTGGGTAGATTTTTACAACTGTTGAAAACTATTTCACTCGATCTATTATTGTGATCTCGCAGTACCTTCAACTTTCTTACCCCTGACAAACCTAAACAACGAAATTTTAATGCTCAAGCAATGCAAACATAAAGATTTCTAAGAAATGTTTTTCCTGAGCAAAGTATGTTCTATTGCCTAGCACAGTTGGTGACCTGTCGCATCAGCCGAATGTGAAAATAATCTGCCTGTTCTACATGTTTTTATTGAATGAACTGTATGGAGATAGAGCAGAAGCATCATTACCTGAAGCTTTTTAAAAGGCACTTCGCACCTCATCCATCGCTTGCATAATCATATAGACCCACGCTTTTTTTTTAAGAAGCTCTAACAATGATGAGTCACATTCATTTTCTTCAACTTGTATTCTGGTTACAAATGTCACAGCCCAGCCCTCAACATTTAGGGCAAGGCTAGCAAGAACTTTTTCCGTATCAATGGCTTGTAAGTCTTGCCGCTTCACGGCGACCCAATGTGAAGCCACTAGATACACTACATTGCCCATTTCATTACCACCCCCAACATTACTCCTTGTCAACTTGTCATGCATCACCATTACATAACACATCTTCACTACTTTCATCTGAAGGCAACAGTGACTTTACTCCCTAATGCCGCAAACAACCTACATCATAGTTTTAAAATAATTGCTCTTTTCATGCCCGCTTTCAATGTTAAAACACCCTACGGTCTTTGTATAATGAAACCGTACTGAAAATAATGAACGCTATCATTATGACAATAATACGCGTGACATTGCATATTTTCCCAATAATTTTCACCCTATTTATAATCCGTTGGTTTTGGCATAGAATAATTTGAAAGATCTCATTAAATTCAGTTCACAGCCAGATTTTTAAGGAAAGAACACCTTTTTAAACATATAGCTCATTTGCAGTTCAGAGTTTGTACGGAAAAAAGAGCTTCCAGCTTGCCTAAAGAGTTGTTTCAGAAGGCATTACTGAATGTTGTAAGCATTCATATCTCCCTTCACTGCCATCCATGATGTTCAGACATAATGTAACAAAGGCCCAAAGCTCATGTTGAATTTCAGCGTTATTTGTACTGTAATTGAATAATGCTAGTTGCAAGTTTCGCTTATAATAAGTGGATTTAGGCTCTTTTCCCGCATTGCTTGTAGAATTGTCCAGTTATGGTCAAACTTTTTTTACCATAGTTGACATTGCAAAAATGAGCACAGAAATCAAACCTACATTTGAAGAGTCAAAAACTATAATTGGAAGCTCTTATACAGTACACACATGCTTTCATGCAGTTATGGATACTTTTGCGATGCGAAATAATTAATGTCATTTTTTGCAAGAATATCGTATTTGAGTGGCATATTTATAGCAGTTGAAACTAGTTTGAAGAATGAGAACTTTTACTAGACTTCTGTTTTGTTTTTCCAAATTTCTTTCCCTTTTCTCCTTTGTTTTGTTTTTTATCGTACTTGACACTTAGGTCAATCCGAGATGGGTTCACCTTTTCTTGTCATAGAAACACTACCCAAAAGCTTTCTTTGCTCGTCCGCCTCATGCTTTGTTAGCACGACCACCGGAGGCTGTGATAAGTGCAACTTTGCCGGCCAGATGCAACGGCAGACCGTTTTTGATATTTTTGCAATTTGCGGATAGACAGAGGTGCTGATCTTTCAGAGAAACATACCCAAGTGCAGCAAAGCAGCCTGTGTGGTACCGACAAAAGTCCTTCAAACGTGGAAATAGGGTGAACATGCCCTGCAGCAGAGCGCGCTCGAACAAAAGGAGCTGCTCAAACTATTAGGCCAGCTTAAAGTAAAAAAAAAATAATAAAGCTGAAAACTCCTGACTCCTTCTATGTATGTACACATATAGTTTTTGCTTCTTTCGTCATTGTGTAGGCCCTCTCCCCGTTTCAAACCCGCGTTTAATACCCCCCCCCCCCTCCCCTTCCAAACTGCAGCGAAACCAGCGACACCCCGGGGACGCGCGAACGCATTTCACACAGCGCCACAGTAGATTTCAGGAGAAACTGGTGGCAGTGCCCTTGGCGGGCGCCCGATCTGTCGATGCCGGGAGGGCCATGGTGGCGCAGCGCAGTAATAGGGAAGACAGCCCACTGCTTTCTTCAAGTACACTGTACTAGAAACCTCACTAACGGCGCCCATGTGATGCATAACGCATGGGTCAGTAGATCCACTCCGCGGGTATTTCAAACCGGAACGCGCCGCGGTTGATTTTTTTCCGTTCCCTATAGGTGATCACTTGAACTTCAGGGTCTCCTCAAGAATTTCTCTTTCATCCATGCCTCTGGGTCGGGTCTGTCCCGCGTTTGTGGAATGTGAGTGTAGGTGCAGCGCACGGAGGAAGGAATTAATTATGCCTTCCTCCATGGTGCAGCGCTCCTTCTCTCGCCGTTCGCTCTCTCTTCTCCCTTCGCCCCATTATATCGTCCGCTCCCAGCGAAGCACGTGCCTCACTCTTGATTGTTCGCTGGCTCATGAATGGGTAAATAAATGGTTACGGTAGAAATCCTCACCTCGTCATTAACTTACGCCATTAAAGTTACTACGCCATGTGCTCTCGCAGCAAGAAATGCGTTCGCTTTTCCTTACGATTCCCTTTGGAGACTGTAGGGGCACTTTTTTAACCTACACAGGTCTGCTTTGGCACAGTCTTCCTAATGCCCCCATTGTAACGAAAGTGAATTTCTGCATCATTTCCTTTTAAGATGGAGGGTTTTTAAAAATATAAAGGAAAAGACTGTTTGAAGAACCTCTCCGTAGGTTGGGTTTAAATTTATCCCTTCCTGTGGTCCCTTCCTTTGGAGCCACTGAGGGCTTTAGCAACAGGAACGTTTGCAAAGCCGTATGAGATTTTCTAAGGGAAACAAAGCGAATAGATTGTTGGGCTTAGGCATGAATTCACTTTATTCCCAACATATTAACTGGTTGGGTTTTCTTTTTTCTTTGCAATACTTATTCTATTTTTATTCTGTGTTTACAAGTCTGTTCTTTATTTATTGGTAAAAGAACCCCTCTAAACGTATTCGGCTGGTGAAAGAATTTCATTTCAAAAGTAAAGCACCGTCCATTTCATGGTTGGTCCCCCATAGTGGGTTGCTCCAAGACTTTGAGGAACGACCAACCAACCAGCTCCCCGAACACATGCGTCAATCTCAGGCTCCTGCAAACAAATTCCAGCAAAAAATCAGTGCCTCGAGCATTTACACGAATAGTTGTTGCACGGCCTGTGGCAAGGTTGTAACATTGCTTCAAATGCTTCGGGAGTGCAGGTTGCTTCGCACGTCGTTAACCAAGGAATGGAGGGGCATGCTCCTGCGAAGTCCCATCTATGAAGGCTGAAGGAAGCTCAAATGGTGCCGTCGTGGGACTAGCCAGGTATGCGTTTTATCGTGTTTTTCTGTACGCAACTGAAGTTTATTGACTCACTCAGTCTGTAGCGTGACCTGTAATAACGTGATGCATCCAGACATGCTGGGAGAGCGAAACATAACCTCATTTTTATTGATATTGTGGCATTATTACGGCGGCGGGTAAGGGACTCAGTGAGGGGCAGGAGCAGAGAAAGAATAAATCTGAGCATAGAAACAATAAAAGAGAGATAAAGAGAAAGAAAAGCTGAAAAAGCAAAACAGCGAGTGAGAGAATCAAAGAAAATGAGAAACAGAGTGACACAATGAAAGAGAAAAGGACAGAAAAGAGGACAATGCTACCGAGAAATATGTTGATAGCCAATGGTATGAAGGAGCGAGAAATAATAAAATAGAGAGAGATAAGTAGACCGAAATGAATGGGAAAAAAAGACACAAAAACAGAGTGAAGGAGAAACAACTGAAGAAATAAAGATAGGGAAAATGTGCAACCTAATAAAACAGCAAAAATAAGGATTGCATATGTACTAATCAGCGGTTAACACTATAGGGCTGCGTCTTTTCAGGTAAACCCGCAAAAGTCCCATAAACCCTCACCGGTAAACATTTCCACAGTTCGGACTTGTTGAAATGTCCTGTTAAAATGCCCACGCATTTTAACAGGACATTTTAGTCGTTCAGAAGGCATTTTCACTGCTTATAGTATCATCAGTTCAAGGAAGCCCACCTCCATAAGAGGCCACAACCTCGAAGTGTATACTTGCGCCTTTGACAACAAACTCTAAAGTTAAAGACAAATAAACGTAAGTGTTTCGTCAGTGTTTGTGCGTATATTTATGTGTTAGTGCATTTAAGCCTTCCAGACATTTCCAATACACTTAGTGTGTGCGCATGTTTTTGTGTTAAGGTTTTAGATCCAAGATTTCCAAATATTGAGAATATTATTGATGATAATAAATCCTATATCTTACATCGAAAAGATGAGGGAAGCTGGGAGAAAAAGCTGAGAAGCAGCTTGACTAGCTCTTGTCCCTTGCCTTCTCCAAAAACAGAAAAAAGAACGCTTTCGTGAGTTTTCGTTCAAATCAACAGCCGTATACTAGCAAGGTAAGCGAAATGAAAGTGTGAACAAATGAAAGAATGGAAAAATATTACTATCAGCCAATATGCAACACAACTTAATTGGCAATAAAATGTTAAAAAATACAATGCAAAACCTTAAAATACAAAAGTAAACAGCGAATTTCGGCGAGCAGGAGATTTACGAGAAATAAGCTCCGATTAACACTGGATTTTCTTTTAAAAAATGAAATCTAGAATGCGACCGGTGAACTTGAAGGACAAGTTTCAAATTCCTGTATGCAGAGACTTAAAGGGCCCCTCCCACCAAATTTTGAAACTCTGGATGCTTGTGTTGTTCGAAAGTCCTGCACCTCTGACCGATTATTAGTGGCGAGCGTCGCCTAGAGGATATTTTAGTTTGGTTTGAAAGTAAGGGTGTGTGCTCAAATGAGTAGTCAGGTGCAATCAACATTCGTTGTGATTTCAAGTAGACAGGGGATACCATTGTGGCGTTGCAGTGGTCAAGAACGTATTGCCGGGGTCAGAGAACATTTGCTGGTCACGCACAATAGCCGTAATTGGACCCGGTGAGGACCATTGTTCGTCCCCCCTCTCGCTCTGTTCTCGGGCTGCTCTCTAGGTGGTTTAGGTTCCTTACGCCAGAAATGGTTTTCTTTTTTCGGAGGGGGACACACGCAAAGTACCCACATAGTTTTACTTACCACCCATGGTTCTCCAATTTGAAAACAATGCGTTAAAGCGTTAACGAAGCTCTAGCGCACGATGATAGTTATAGCAATATAACAGAACGATGCCAGAGACAAGAAGGAGACGAAGAACACGAGCGCCTTCTTGTCTCTTTTCATCGTTTTGTTCTCGCGCTATCGTCATGTCATACCAACTAGCCCAAGCTGCCACATATGAGCGCATATAGTCTCAGGTGCTGCTATGCTGTGGGGCGCTAGCTTCTTATGCTATTTAGGCGGGTGTTTAACACTAACGCAACATAACTCTGAACTTACGACGCTAGCGTTAGTTATATCATGTGTGAGGCTATTTATGATATAATTTCGGCATTACCAGACCCAAAAGTACAACTTACTGTAAAAAAACTCACAAAACAAGAAACTTTTTGCTGTCAGGGGTCTTTTAACTAAACTGAGCCCAACTTCTTCGTCATTATCTTTACTAGCTCTTTCGCTTGCCTTAATATGAGTTTGTGTGGTAAATGTACCTACAAATCACGCCTTATAATGATTGTTTAAGCAATTTTTTGAGTTACAGGTGCACTTTGTGTTCCACCGAGAGACAGATTGATATATGTGGGGCTTAAAGTCAAAAAATCGCCATATAATTATGAGAGACGCCGTAGTTAACGTGCGCCCAAATCTGAGCACACGGGCTAACAGCATTTTTGCCTCCATCGAAAATGCATCCGCTCTAGTCGGGATTCGATGCGGCGACATGCGGATGAGCAACCGAGTATTTTATCTGCTCGACCACAAAGGCTAGCACGTAAGCACAAAGAATGTGAAGAAGGTGATTTCATTTTTCGCTCACCTCGCAGATCCCCGTCACACACGTTACGCCTATACGCATGCTCCCAAATCTGAAAGGAAGAATTTCCGTAAAACTGTCTGCTTTCCTCATTGTGAGACAGGCATTTGTGACATTCAGCACGCTAAGTTTAATACAACAATATATATTAAACAAAACGCCTTATATGTATCAGGAAGTGCGATAATTGCTGGCGACGTCAGCACGCCTGGAGCAAAAAAAATCATCTCGTGATGATATCACCAAATCACGTCATCGTAGCATGATGGTTCCCCAAATTGACACGACACGAAGCGCTCGTGTCCTTCGTGCCCTTCTTGTCTCTGTGTCGTCGTTTTGTTCTCGCGCTATCCCCAAATCGGTCATGACGTCACTGTCACGTCGCGTGGGGGCGTCATCACAAGACAACAAATCTTAGTCCAAGGTGGACCACTCTACGGAGGAGGCAGTACAAACCAAGGTAAAAGTGAACAGAAATATTTCAGGTACAGAAATATTTCAGAAGGGTTGCCTAAAAAGTGGAGTAGCTTTTTTATTATGTATGGTGCCGAACAAAATGAGCACCAAGTGAGATGTGAAAATGAGTTATGGATGAAGTGGTGTCATTTATTGACAACTTGTAAAACAGACTTGCTGTTCCCACAAATATCCGATGAAGGTTCACTCGCACCAGTTAAAGGGCTGCAGTGAGTGCCGTATGTGAGCCCTATTCGGAGTCGTCGAAACGCGTCTTTTTTTTTTTGCATATCGTTAAAGGAGAGAGATATTTTTGTTATGTGACGCTGTCTGTAAAAAAATATTGATTGCGAGGTCCCATTAGCACTAATTACCGCGGAGCAGTGCTGTCATATCCTCGTATGACGCAGTAATTTCGTCAGGCTGATTTTCGGGCGGTTAAATCTGCAAGAGCATCCACTTTCACACCGCAAACTGTTATGAGATCACAACTCTGGTCACGCGCAGTTGCATGTTGTCCGCCGCCGCCACCGCCGGTGTCCGTAACCAGATCGCGCGAAATTAGAAGAAAAAAAACCTCGCACCAATGGCACACAGGAGCTTGAACCTGGGTCCGCGGGGCGCGAGCACAATAATCTACCACTGAGTTACACCGATGCTTGTAACTGGTTGTCAAACTTGCCTTAGGCAGGCATCACCTAGCACTAATGCCACAGTGGGGTTCAAACCCGGGTCCGCTGGGTGCCAGCCCAGTATTCTACCTCTGAGTTACTCCGGTGCTTATGATTTGTTGTCAAACTTGCCTTATGCAGGCTTGATGTCGGGAAAGCAATCGCGGTAATACGACTTGTAAAGCGTTTTAGAACTGCGAAAGAACAACCAGTCGTCGCACAATGCGATTAGCGTAACTAGTGGACCGTCTAATGCTACAACGCATTACAAAAGCTTGTTCTTGTTTCGCTTTAAACTGTAGCGCATGCCCACTTCAGCCATATTTCCTCATCGTCGTGAGCCACTGCATGGACAATTGGCACAAAATTCCCAGCAAATGTTGTGCGGATACCACGCGTCTCAGAAGAATGACAAAAATAGCATAGCGAATGGCGGCCTACTACCCAAAAGTTTATAATTAAGTGGGTACCAAGCAAGTTTGCTTGCAGTAGTTACCCAATGAATGTTATGAACAGGCTCTGAAAGGCCGCTCTTCTAGCTTTCGCTGTGACGGTGCAGCGCCTATACCAGGCAGGACTGGCGGTTTTTTGTTTCTATGTCCAATATGACGCATGACAACTATATATTTGATAGGCCGCGCGTCATTACTCCCCAAAATTAATAAGGATTTGGTTTTTATGCGGTTCGTCGGTGCGCAAAAAGCAAAGTATATATATATATATATATATATATATATATATATATATATATATATATATATATATATATATATATATATATATATATATATATATATATATATATATATATATATATATATATATATATATATATACGATACTGGCGGAATCGGTAAACTGTGCTGACGCCTCAATCTTCTGACTGACATTGTGTTTCATGACAATTAACATTGCATATGACTCTGCCCAAAAAATGCTATAGTATGTGTATCGATCCTTTGCGATGTGGACGAAATCAGGCGTAATGGCAGGTGCAGATGCAGAGTATCTGACTTTCAATGCGACTGTGCAAATTGTTCACAGCATCAATATTTCTAATGAAGCGATGTATAAAGCTGTTAACTTCTAGGCAGTGTTAACGTTCATTTATTTATGGCACAATTACATGTCGCATGTTATGGCTATCTTGCCCTAGTGTGGGCCGACTACAAAAAAGGAGGACTTCTTATAAGATATTTATGCCTCAACAGCTGCCGCGGTACAGGTTAGAATAGACAGGTTTTAAAGAGACTGTTGATTTAGATTAAGGTATAATTGTCAAGGACGATCTTCTCAAATGGGTGTGTTAAGAGTGAAAATGACCTGAAGATATGCAGTAGGCTGGACTATTGACGTTATCTGCCCATCGGAGTTTGCCTCAACGTAGAGGATGCTCATCAAATTGCCGCTGAAGGCGCTAGTAGCAGGACGAATACATAGTTTATATGACGGGTGGAGCATCTTAATTACTGTTTTTAAAGCTACCTTTACGTACTATTGGCTCAGAGTCCTGTCGGCTTTTCAGAAGGCAGATAAATAGAAACCTGAGCGACTTAATTATGTCGGTTCCCAATAATGAATGCGACACTTTCGGAAAATTTATTGTTTTGCAGCAGTTCAACTTGAGTACCTCGTTGTTAGGAGTAGAACAAAATCTACTTCGAAAATTATATGAAGAAATTCTTCTTCATTACAAGGAGGAAAAAACAGTGTACAAAGAAAGTGTTGCTGTAAAATGTGTGCCCACCTACTCAAGCTTTCATTGTAAGCGAACGTGCCCAGGTGTTTCTTTCAGAGCAGTAAAGACAAAAGTGAGCACTGCTTCAATATAGCAATGCGGAAAACATTTATTTTGGAGTAGAGTGGGGTGAGAACGGCGAGATTCTTGCTTAGCAATACCACCACTCAGCTGCCGCATCAGTCTGGCCAAGAAGAAAGCGGCAAGCGATTTTCTGGTGTTTGACTAGAGCTCGCACTTACAGCGAGAACCATGGAACGATAAAGGCAAGCATTTCAAAGCTGTAACGTCAAAAAAAAAAGCAGATCCCACGTACATTAGGAATCAATAATATGCGAAGCACGAATAAGGGATGTTGTAATGTCACCTTAATCAACACAACGTTACGAGGCGGACGCAAATTATGCCGTGCAAGAGTTCCATGTCATGATTATTATGTTTGAACGTGTCATGTACCTTCGTCGTCTATTCGCCGTCACGTGATACCAAATTTGGTATATGTTCAGCTAGCAAAATGGCAGCTAGCGCGCTATAAGCGTAGCATAAAGTCCTGTTTTACATGACATGCATATCATGATTATCATGTGTGCACGTGTCATTTACCTTCGTTCTCCCTTCACGTCATCATCATCATCATCATCATCAGCCTGACTACGTCCACTGCAGGACAAAGGCCTCTCCCATGTTCCGCCAGTTAACCCGGTGCTTGCTGCTGCCAATTTATACCCGCAAACTTCTTAATCATCTGCCCACCTAACCTTCTGTCTCCCCCTAACCCACTTGCCTTCTCTGGGAATTCAGTTAGTTACCCTTAACGACCAGTGGTTATCCTGTCTACGCGCTACATGCCCAGCCCATGTCCATTTCTTCTTCTTGGTTTCAGCTATGATATCCTTAACCCCCGTTTGTTCCCTAATCAACTCTGCTCTTTTCTTGTCTCTTGTTATTAATGGAGGACTACCCGGTCTCTTGTAGTAGCGTGGTGTAACCGGGTGGAGGAAACGAACGCTGACAAGAAGAGGATACGAAAACAAACAGGTTTATGACATTATTTACACATATTTACAGCAAAGAGAGGTTGGCGGTTTTACAAACCACGAGCGTGGTGGTTGAACCGTTACACAGTTCAGAGCGACGTCCAGCACTATGCAGCGTCGTTTTAAGCCCTCTCGGGCTCCTCCTCTCCGAGTGAAACGCCAATCACACACAACAGGTGAGGGGGACGAGCATGCACGGTCCACGTGAACGTCCAATATTGAGTTGTGAACACTGCACCGCAAGGTGGCGCCAGCAGGGCTCTTCCTCGTCGTGTGTGTGCCGCTAGTCGAGAGTTCCCACGATCCTGACAGCATACATCAAAGGGTCCGCCGATTTTTTCACTTAATTAGCGGCGCGATTTGCGGCGGCCGCCACGATCTCTTCCAAGGAAGATGCTGTCTTTGTTGTCCTCTCTGGAACTGTTTACGATGTCGTGGCGACACGACGTCTCATCCTCCGGCTAGCAGGGACAATGCCTGGCGGGCATAGGCAGTCGGCCGGTCGGCTACTTGATTGAGGATTAAGGGCCAAACCACATAAGCGCGAAAATGCACGCGACAGCGACGAGCGACGCGACGTAGATCGTCTTCGCGCGATCAGTCGCTAGGGCAGGCAAACCTCATTCACGCGACGGCTTCGGCGAGCGAATTCCACTGTTGCTGGCATGAGGCCGTCTACTCGCACCAAGAAAACTGCGTAGCGAGCGGTATGCAATTTAAAAATAAGATATATTGTTGTGTAATGAAACGGAAAGTGTTTATTATTGCCTTGCAGCACTTTTTATATGCACATGCGTAATAAACATTGCGTTATTTCTTGTTGTGCATACGTGACTTGGGCAGGGTCACGTGCACCTACGTAGTCTTTGTCTTTTCCGGTTTTTGGCTATTGGCTGCTTGAGCCCAGCACTTCCGGGCGATGAGCGACGGTTTCCAAATCGGGAGAACCGAGCGATCGCGCGAAAACGAGCACGCGACACGTCGCGCGAACGCCCTGTTTTGTCGCTCATAGCGTCGCTCGTCGCTGTCGCGTGCATTTTCGCGCTTATGTGGTTTGGCCTTAAAAGAGCGCCGCTCCCCCGTCAGCTCTGGCGCCGGTCACGCCAGCTTCCCCGTCGCCCGATGAGTCGTCGAGGGCATCAGTCACCGCTTCTGCTCGAAGAGACGACAAAGGGGTCCGCATTTGAAAGACGGGAACTCGCCTTTACTTGCCGCATTGTCAGGGTAATTGTTCAAATCTTCGACAGCGTCTGGCAGACTGGGCGCCGAAGGGATTGAGAGACGAATCTCCAGGCCAAACCTAACACTCTTAAGGTTACACCTACCATTTTTCTTTCCATTGCTCGCTGCGTCGTCCTCAATTTAAGCTGAAACCTCTTTGTAAGTCTCCAGGTTTCTGCTCCGTCTGAGCTAAGTACCGGCAAGATACAGCTGTTATATACCTTTCTTTTGAGGGATAGTGGCAATCTACCTGTCATAATTTGAGAGTGCTTGCCAAATGTCCTCCACCCCATTCTTAGACTTTATAATGAGTGCACACCCAGGCATCGTGCAGGATGTGGAAGTGGTTGGCAAGGCACGATGCAGTGACCATAGAATGGTATGGTCTCGAATTTGCCTAGACTTGAGAAAGGAACGACAGAAACTGATACGCAAGAAGCCAATCAATGAGCTAGCACTGAGAGGGAAAATACAGGAATTCAGAGTCTCGCTTCAGAACAGGTACTCGGCTCTTAGTAAGGAAACCAACCTTAGCATAGATACAATGAATGATAATCTGACGAGTATCATTACTGAGTGTGCAGTGAAAGTTGGAGGAAGGGTAGTTAGACAGGACACTGGCAAGCTTTCCCAGAAAACGAAGAATATCATTAAGAAGCATCAAATCATGAAAGTCTCAAGTACAACAGACAAAATAGAACTGCCAGAGCTTTCGAAGTTGATTAATAGGCGTAAAGTATCCGACGTAAGTAGGTATAACATGGAGAGAATTGAACACGCTCTGAAAAACGGAGGAAGCGTCAAAGCAGTGAAGAGGAAACTTGGGATAGGCAAAAGTCGGATGTATGCACTAAGGGACAAAGAAGGAAAAATAACTACCAATATGGTTAGGATAGTTAAAATAGCGGAGGAGTTTTACAGAGATCTGTACAGTAGCCGAGACAACCACGACCTTAATACTATAAGAACTAGCAGTAACCCAGATGACACCCCACCAGTAATGATAGAAGTCAGAAAAGCTTTGGAGAGCATGCAAAGAGGAAAAGCTGCTGGTGAGAATCAGGTAACATCAGATCTGCTGAAAGATGGAGGACAGATTGTGTTAGAAAAACTAGCCACCCTGTTTACGAGGTGTCTCCTGGCGGGAAGAGTACCAGAGTCTTGGAAGAACGCTAACATCATCTTAATACATATTTATTTGCAATTTTATTTATTTGCAATACCCTCAGGGCCAAACGGCATTACAGAGGGGAGTGGTTGAGAAAGAAAAGACAAAAATTTTTGCAAAAGGCAGCGGCGAATCTTACATCGAGCAGAAGATCTTAATTATACAGGTTAGCTAACAGGTTTTATGGCAAACGAAAACGCGGGAATGATGAGAATTACATCAAGATAGGAAAAACGACAAGAAAATAAATACTGTACAGGAACAACACAGCATCGGGTAATACAATACTTTGTTGGCTGTAATTACACATAACTAGCTAAGACACTTTTGAAATGAAGGTGATTTACAATGGTTGCCGCTGATGCGGGAAGCCGGTTCCAGTCCTCAGAGGTGCAAGGTATGAAAGACTGAGAAAAGGCGCGAGTCCTGCAGGAAGGCAACCCGACCTTATGGGAATGATCCAGCCGGGGTGAGATATAACTAGGAGGCAAGATAAGACCGTCCCGCAGCGATGTGTGATGAAACAGCTTGTGAAACAAGTGGAGACGAAACATCTTACGACGGGATGAAAGTGAAGGTAAGTTGAGGCTAGATTTCATGGCTGTTATGCTAGCTGTCTTGTTGTAATTAGAAAGTATAAAACGAATTGAGTTATTCTGTACCATTTCAAGAAAGTGTATTAGGTTGGCATGACTAGGATCCCATACTGCAGCGGAATATTCGAGTTTAGGTCGTATTAGTGTAGTGTAAAAAAGAAGTTTCAAGGAGAAGGGGCCGTTTAAAAGTTGCGGCGGGGTAACCTAACATTCGGTTAGCATTTTTAAAGACGTAATTACAGTGAACAGTCCAGGTCAGATCAGTTGTTATATGCACCCCAAGGTATTTATAGTTTATCACGGATTGAAGAGGGGTGTTATCATGGTAATAGTTTGGAAGTTGATGGTTCGCTCTCGAAACACGTAAAAATTGGCATTTCTTATTGTTTAGTTCCATGAGCCATGTTTTACACCAAAGAGAAATGGAGTTAAGATCATGTTGAAGAGAGTAAATATCGCCATCACAAGTTATCTCTCGGAATATTACGCAGTCATCCGCAAATAAATGAATATTGGAGGTAATACAGGACGGTAAATCATTAATGTATATAAGGAAGAGCAGTGGGCCCAGTACGGAGCCTTGTGGTACGCCGGAATTAACGGCACGTAATACCAAATTGGTATATGTGAAGCCAGCGAAACGGCTGAGAGCGCATCATGACCGTGGGTGTTGTCATGTTTTAAATAACATGCTTACCAAGATAATCGTGTTTGGGCGTGTCATTATCTTCGTCGTCCATTGACGCCTAGTAACGCCATATTGTGTATATGTGAAGCTAGCGAAACTACGCGAGAGCACTATGAGCGTGGCGTGTAGTCATGACTTACATGATATGCATGCCATGATTTCTACGTCAGGGCCTCCTATATTCTCCGTGCAGTCATGTCATACCATACTAGTTTGCAACATGTCATGTGAACCAAACCACTGTAAGAGCAGAAAGATTATGAAACGTAATATTGACATTAAACCTAATATTGACGTGACTGTATGACACGATTGTCATACAGTCACGTAAGCTATTTCTGGGCTTCCCACGCTCGAAACACGGGTGAAACAGGTACGTTTGAAATTTCTTTATCTACTCCTACATAATTATTTCAAAATAGATGTCTCAAACTACGTTGAAAATTCGCAAACACGAGTGCCAGCACCAACATACAATACTCTATTAGAATATAAATGTAACAATGATGCGTTTAAATACTCTTTTTTTCCAGTTGCCATCCACGAATGGAATTTTTTGACCCTTTCACCACTAATGCCCAGTCATTGTGCGATTTCTTATCAAGAATTGAAAATAACGTCTTTTAGCGTCCTTGATATGTGCTTTTCTGTGACATGCAAACCAGCATTCACTGTATTGGTGTGTATGGTGTGCATAAGTGCTGATTGTATGCTTCAAGGTTGGATTTGTTGTTTTACACATTATACCAATTTACGATCCTGAAAGTGTTAAGTGCTCTTTGTAACTGTATACTGTAGTGCCCACCTGCTATGGTCTCTTTGGAGACTGGCAGTATTGTAAATAATGCCATACCAATTTCGGTATCGATAGCATTATCGCAACGGCCAGAAAATCTAAATGTCATAGGCGGATAGATAGATAGATAGATAGATAGATAGATAGATAGATAGATAGATAGATAGATAGATAGATAGATAGATAGATAGATAGATAGATAGATAGATAGATAGATAGATAGATAGATAGATAGATAGATAGATAGATAGATAGATAGATAGATAGATAGATAGATAGATAGATAGATAGATAGATAGATAGATAGATAGATAGATAGATAGATAGATAGATAGATAGATAGATAGATAGATAGATAGATAGATAGATATAGATAGATAGATAGATAGATAGATAGATACACTCAAAGTCGCCGAAGTTCGATAAAAATGCTTGGCATTTGAAAGAGTTACCTTTCATGAAATCGCAAGCCAGGAACCTGCCCACGTGTCATGCTCACAGATAGACGTACACACACAAAAAAAAATCTGTGGGAATCCTTCTCTCTAAGGCTCACCTTACCCACGGAGCAAAAGAATTCATGGTCCCCGTCTTTATTTCTTCCCGTATTCAATGAGGCATAAAAAATGTAGTGCGTCTCCAATAAAGGAGCCGGAAACCACCCAAGTTCTGACGCCAAACATATTTGTAAGGAAGATGTTCGCTGTAAATCTAATTTACTCCTTTTTTTCAATGTTTCCTTAACACGCAACGTTCTTCTTACTAGTGTGTATGTTGGTCGTAGTCTGTTCGGTTCCGTTAAACGTGGCTTGTTCAGATGCCGATAGACAGACCATGAGATTTATTGCTGTCCAGAGCGCAGACTCGGTTGTTGTTGTGAGACTGATCAAAAAAAAAAAAGAGAGAGAACGTCATTTACTCAATATTTTCATATCTTGAAAAGATGAACAAAAGGAATAATATTTGTGCTCAGATGTATTAACGAGAGAACATCAGATGAAGACATCACTTAGATAGCCTTTCTGACGTCCTTCAAGTACAAAGTGCTTGCTAGATTACAGGAGTCACTATACGGTTCAACTTCCATAAACAGTTAGGAGTATATACGCGCAACTTCATAAACGCTTGCCTAAAATGTTCTGTTACTTACCTTTAGAATAACGGGTTCATTCCCCTCGCGTGGCTTTCTCAGTCATATCTACACAGAGATCGATTCAAATTGTCCGAACTGCAATTAAAGTTAGTGTTTCTTAGAGACGTGCTTTGGCAATGTCCCGCGCTACCTAACAGAAGCTGACTGGGAACAAGCCCTCCGCAGCTCATCGCTCCATGCACAACTCCAGGCAATTCAGAATGGCTCAAAAAAGAACGGAACATCACGATGTCCCAGCCCCTATTTTCATACTGCCAGCGGTTTCCTCAGGTCACCGATAACGGTTCGCGCGAAAACTTCTAAGGATGAAATAAAGTTATTTGTCTGTCTGTCCGTCCGTCCGGCTGTCTGTCCTGCTGACCGTGTTCTAGTGGATAGTCTCTGAAAATGTGGCGCTCATGACACTTTTTTGCAGAAAGCTTGTATTACGTAGGATTTACTTATTTTTGATGTTGATATCTTAAGGGTAGGAAATCACCCAACTTCACCTAGCGAATGCAACCCAGCAACAATTTTAAGTCCTACAGCCTGTGTGTGTGTGTGTGTGTGGGTGTGTGTGTGTGTGTGTGTGTGTGTGTGTGTGTGTGTGGTGTGTGTGTGTGTGTGTGTGTGTGTGTGTGTGTGTGTGTGTGTGTGTGCGTGTGCGTGTGTGTGTTTAACGAGCGAGGTTTTTATAATAATATACTCGAATATAATCCCATGCAATACTTCCAAACCAAAAGAAAACAGAGGCATGACTTTTATTGAAATTGCAGGCGTCATATTAGTTTATTCAGTCATACATTGCCTGGTATGAACTGCAAGAGACTCTACAGCCGATTTGATTGTTAAAACAAACGTCGTAAGAAATGCTACAGCCCATAAGCAGCGTGGCAATTTCGGCTAATGTTTGTATATACAAGATTCAGTAACCTGTCTGTAAAATTGAGCTCGTCGTAGTTGCCCTATTGTGTGCCTACCTTCAGAGACAATAATTTGAAAACTCAGCAGCACTTACTTGTATCCAAGTGCACGCTTTTCACTCCCGTGGGAATATTGAGCAATGTAATTGTTGCCAGTGTAATTCTCTTAAGTGTCCTTTTCTGCTTTACGCACCACGATAACGCGATCCTGGCGCGTTTCTTGAAAAGAAAAGATTGCGATTTCGGCAGGTGTAGGGATGCTTTATATCGGACGTTATTGGACAGTGTTTTGCGATAACTAAGTGGTAATTTGTTCAACATGTAATTATCCCCATGAATCAGCATGTAGTAGCTTTTTTACGTGCGAAAGAGCAAGAATAATGAGCCTAATGCATAATGAGCAATAAGATTGTGTGCAAATTCCTAAATTTTGTTTTCTCTTAGCTGTGGTCGTTTTATTGCTCACCTCAAGGTCATCACTAACATTACAACTTAATGTCCTTGACTGAACCTCGAGCTAATGTGCCCGAATGGTCTTGTAGGTCTTGAATTTCTATTCATTATAAACCCGGTTACAACTTTTTTAGTCTGGAAGAATCATTGCATTTCTACTGGCAACGATGCCCCGCCGCGGTGGTCTAGTGGCTAAGGTACTCGGCTGCTGACCCGCAGGTCGCGGGCTCGAATCCCGGTTGCGGCGGCTGCATTTCCGATGGAGGCGGAAATGTTGTAGGCCCGTGTGCTCAGATTTGGGTGCACGTTAAAGAACCCCAGGTGGGTCGAAATTTCCGGAGCCCTCCACTACGGCGTCTCTCCTAATCATATGGTGGTTTTGGGACGTTAAACCCCCACAATCAATCAATCTACTGGCAACGATGAATTACTTTAGTGAAATTCCTCGAAGTGTGTTTTGCTAGATAGTTATTTTCCTTCCCACCATTTTCCGAGGTCATATTGCCATCAGTTTTCCTTCTATTACGTGAGATATGTATTTATTTTCAACGTGACTTTTTTTATCTAATTAATAACGGCCATCATAGGTTTTGCTACTATCAAACTAAAATCATCGGCCTATTGTTATCCGCATTGGCGAGCCCAGTTTATGGTGGTAAAATACATGGTGCACAAGTGATGAATTAGCACTCATTTTACTTAATCATTGACTCTTCTCAGTGTGGTTGAATTATTCAGCCAAGAAAAACAAAAAGAAAGGAAGAAAGAAAAAAGAAAGTAACGAAAAGAGGGGAAAAAAGACACAGAAAGAAACAGAAGTGGAGAAAGGGATCGAAAAAGATTAGACGAAAGAAATAAGGGCGATGAAAAAAAAAAAAGACAGCGAGCATAGCAAGTACAGCATAGCCAATCCCTCGTCTATTTTATCATTTCCAGCCAGATGCGCCCGATCAAGCCATTCACCGCCCTCTCCTCTAGCCCTTAACGGCTCTCGCCCATCGCCTGGCATTCGCGTGTGCTTCGCGGGTCATTGGGGAGAGAACCCCTCATGCAGCGCCTCTCGACGGAAATCTTATGACGTAATTTTAGTCAGTTTTATACAAATCCGAGGGGCGGGCGCCTTGCATTCCTCGTGTTCACAATAACGGCAAGCACACTGGCTCTGTAAAAGATACAGTGTTTTGCGGTCGTGGTTTTGACATAGCGTGCGGGCAACCAATCGTGAAGGCGTCACTGCAACGCTACTGCATTAGCTGCGCTGTGATGCAGTGGTGGCATTCCTTCGAGCCACAAAGATGAAGCACGAAAGAACAGATTGGACAGACGTATGATATTGTAGTGGGAAACGCATCGCATCTACGAGGAAAAGCGCTCGGAAGCACGTGTGTCCGCAAGCGGCGCTACCCATTATGTTGCGTCGCATCACTACCCCTCCCTGAACTGAGGCGGACTGATGGCTCCCGTTGACAAGCGCGCGTTTGCACTGGTATTGAAAGCAACAAAGGAGGCGTTGGTATATGGCATTTGATTGGAAAAAGAGAAGTTGGGAGGGGGTAAAAAACCAGCCATGCCAGGGCCAGCTACGCGCGAACCAGCTCTGCTGTGACACAGCGTTCTCGATTTCGGGCAAACTGCGTTATTAGAAGCTTGCACCTTTTGCTGGGGGGTTCTCTCTCGTCGTTGCGCTGGTGTGTAACAGTATGCTAGCGATCATTGCTCTCGCTGGAGGCGCAGACGTGCTCCTCGTTTCAAAAGCGCTCACTAGATGGCGCGCCACCACTCAAGCGACGCTCACTCGCCTGAGCCATAGCCTCCTCTATAACTTTATATATAGGAGGCTATGCTATATAACTTTATATATAGGAGGCTAAGTTATATAGGAGGCTATGTCTGAGCACTACGGGAGAGGCCCACATACTGGCTCCACGCAGCGGGCGAGAACCACGATTGGCTGCGCGCCCGCTCCGAGGATCGAGCAAGGAGGAGATGCGCGTTCGAAATGCTGGTGGAGGAAGTGGGGTGAACGCCATGGTCCACCGTCGCTCCAGGCGTCGAGCGCTGCGCATATAGCTGGTACAGCCCACTATCACATGGCGACGTACAAGACGATGGATGCGTATGGCGAATAGCTGTTCAAAACAGCGGATGATATACTTTTGGGCTGCCATGAAAGCGTGTGTGCGTGGCTCTTCAAAAAAAAAAAAAAACATTGTGTATATAACGTGCTTATACAATCACACCACAACGAGTCCTCCTGTCACATTTTTTCTATGATAACGATTGACAGAGCATTCACGGATTAACATTTGCGGGAAGTTCCTTCATCATCATTCACTTTTGGGATACGCGTTTTTTTTTAATTTCCATTTATTACAGCAGGGCTCAGTGGAGGCCCCGGCATTGCTTCCCTTTGCGACCCCTTCACCTCGCCTGTGCCAATAATTCCGCGGTCACAATGAACTAGGCGAAACGCTATGAACGGATGTTTAGGAGCACCGTTGTAAAACGTCGGCGGTTATATCCATACAGAATGATAAAGTAGAGCGCTTCTGTGTGAGCTCAGCTCAAACCACACGAACTGGCGAATGTAGCGGCGGTGCTTTCATGGACGACGGCAATCTTCCTCAAAATTACCATGAGGACAACGAAAGCTGCTCGTGAGGCTCGCTTCGTTCACTGATCTCAACAGAAATTCGACAACATAATGTGAAACCACTTTTGTACACTTAATAATTAAGAATTCAGCAGTGGCTTGCAGTAGAAAAATCAAGACTACTTCGCACTAGTACCAATCCTGTATAAAAATACAATTGATCCGATTTACCGATCGTCAGGCGGCGGTACACACTAAAAGCGCGGCACAGGTGCATGGTGTGTTACCTAGAACTCGCGCGCAGAGTAGATTCCTCCAGTTTCACAAGGTTCAAAGATGAATCGTCGAGGAGACCTTGTCACCGAAAGTCGGTGGATCGAAAGGAAAGAAACACTCGAAAGGCACTCCGGTTCCTCCGGCAATCCGTTCCTTTTGAGGTGCATTCCGGCGACTCCAACAACACACAGGAGACCGGTCTTTCTAGGCAGCCCAGACAGCCAAACAGCCCTTTCCAGGAATTCTTCAGCCGAGCGGGTCCTGACTCCTGAGGGCTTGAGGCGAGTGGACGGACTAAAGCATTCACTGCGCTGTCGCTCACTGTACTCTCAGGAAGCGCGCCAATGTCAAATATCTTTCCACGCGTCTAACCGGGGCCAAGACCGGGGCGATCACAACAGCTACTATGCCTCCGCCTTATGGTAACGTATTTTGCGTACTTTTTAATGCATCTCGTGACACCAGCTTTATGGGGGCGTAAATTATAAGCTAAAAAACGATCAAGATGCATTTTCTGCATCAAGTAATTACAAGAATGGAATTTAACTGCATGGTCATTCCCGGATTGTGAATGAGCTAAGTATTTCATTCCAAGGAAATAATAAGTATGGAATTTCAGCAAGCCATGAATCAGATAAATGGAACTGCTACACAATGGATGTGCCCATTCGGCCACACTGTCATATATGGGTTCCTTCTGTGACCTCATTCGTCGTCCCCTGTGCCAATGATTCCGCGGTAACAACGGACGAAACGAAACACACGAACACAAGCTATAGGGAGCGGCGTTGTATAACGTCGGCGGGAATCGCGCGCTGGATTTCGTGCCGACTGGTTGAGCCCCGCGATCTCCAACGACAGCGCAGATCTGGCCACCTGGTTCACCCTACGCCATCTCCTGATTCCGACAAGAGCTCTCGCTCAGTGGTGCCCCGACCTCGCACTCCTGCGACCGCGTCCACCTTTCCAATCTTGTTCTTATTTGCGTATGTGGTCTCTCTGTCCCTCCACCCTCTCTATCTCTATACCTTTATTTCTCCCTATCATTTTAATCCCTCCTTACCCCCATCCCCCGTGAGCTACTGTTGAGGTGTGCTCCCTCAGGGAGACAGTTACGGGCTTACTTTTATCTTCTTTTCACTCATTTAAAAATCACCCCCCCCCCCTACTATAACGTCGGCGCTTTATGCTAGCCATACAGAAGCATAAATTGTAACTATCCTGTGTGAGCAAAAACTCAAACCACATGAACTGGCGAATGTAGCAGCGGTGTTTTCACGGACGACGGCAATCCTCCTCAAATTCGCCACGAGGACAACGAAAGCTGCTCATGAGGTTCACTTCGTTCACTGATCTACACAGTTATTTCACATCACATGAAATCACTTTTGTATTCGCCCTAATTCAGGATTAGGCAGTGGCTTGTAAATTAACGCTTGCAGTACAAAAATGAAGGTTGCTTTGCACTAGTATACCAATCCTGTATACAAATGTCATTGATGTGATGAACCCTCAGAAAAAGACATTCAGTCACAAATATCATGATGCGGCTATTTGGTAACGAACAATCAGTTAACCTTTAGCGAAACCACGACGTGCCCACAAGAAGCCTGTGCCGAGTGAAGAAAAAGAAGTGCTGAAACGACGACGCGAGGTAGAGACTTAAGTGAAATAAAAAAAAAATAAAACGGCGAAGATGAAGTGCGGCAAAATATTTGTACTTTAGTTATCATTTCCCGTGGATAAGTGATTTGAAAACGGTTATGATACCTCGGAATGCAATTTTCATATCTCGGATAACCCTCCAGAGTAGGTATATGAGCCATATATGAAGGAACATTGTCATCATCATCGTGGCATAGCTGCTATCGGGTCACATGGTGTACTGGATAGTCGAATGAAAACTGGCCTCGTGGTGTTCTGAAGGCGTGGTGGGCTGCGATTGGTCCACGTGTGCGGAGTATGTCATATAAGAAAGCAGCGGACCAGAAGCGAGACAGCGTAGCCTTCCACAGGCCATCGTGAGCCTTACCTGGCGGTACCTCCGACTCGACGGCTTGCGCGAGGTCACAGCTCCCGGAGAAAAGGGAACCATTCGTCGATCGAGTTCTACGGTGGCTCTGCTTCTGGCGACAGCGGAGACGAGGCCCCCGTGGGATGGACAGCTGGGTCAACAGCCAGGCAACGCCGACAGGTGACCGCCATCTTCAACGCCGCCGTTGGCGTCTCGCCCTGCGAGGGAGACCTCGACCATCTCTGCTAGCCAGTACAAGGCCCGCCACAACTTCCTGGCCGAGGCAACGTCAGCTGGTGGTGAGAGCTTTGAATTTTTCGTTATTCTCTTGACTCAATGGACGTGTAGCTCACAGCCCGCCACGGTGGTCTATTGGTTATGGTGCTTGACTGCTGATCCGCCGGTCGCGGAATCGAATACCGCGGCCGCAATTGCGATGGAGGCGAAAATGCTCGAGACTTGTGTACTTCGGTTTAAGTGCACGTTAACTAGCCTCAGGAGGTTTAAACTTTTGTAACCATCGACTACGTTCCCTCTCATAATCGTATCGTGGTTTTGAAACCACAACAATTGATATGATATTATTTCCAACTCATATAATTTTGTATTGGTTTACGCGGTAATAATGTGAGTTTTTTTTTCTCGGTCGCTGTCTTCCTTGCTTTCTGCTGCTAATGGTTTATTCGCACATGCCCCAACAAACCTTTATTTAGTCTCACGACAATTGGACGCCCCGTTTGTGGTTGAACGACACCAAGTAAACTAATCAGTCGAGCCCATAATTGCAACGAGTTCTACCTACATCTTTACGTATAGCCTTACTTGCGATTCGTGCATCTCATGAGCATGCATTGTATTTAAGGGAAGTTAAACGTTTCCAGAATGCATCTAGCAAAGGAACTGATGAAAGAGCGCAGCTTGTGTGGGTCATATATACTCACCTACTACAAGTTCTAACCGGTTTTGGCCGCGGGTGTTTACAAAAATATGACCTTTAGCAGTGTGTGGATATCTGTGGGGAAGACCTCACGTCAAGTATTATGACTCATGTATGGATCAACAATTAGTGTAACAATTCTTATTACCTCTCTTTCTCTTTGGTTTTTCTGCACGCATCACAGTAATCTACAAGCAAAGCCGTTCCAGTAGAGTAAAATGAATTCCGCTTTCTTTATGGACCAACATATTTAATATTTTCTTTACTGACACACCTACAACACTGCGCACAGATATTTCATGTTACTTAAACCAAGCAAGTGTTATGCCCGAACGAATGAATGTATCTGCCTAATCTGTTACCAAATGTAAATCCACGTAATAGCGAATGTAATCAAATTTGCATTTTTTTGAAATTACTAGCTTTTTGGTGTTTTGTTTGTTTCTTTTTACGTCCTACTACCTGTATTTTCATGGATTTCTTCTTTTGTGTAAAGGCTGTCTCGTTATATTATGAGATTCGACTTCACCCATATTTCACACTGGTTCTCTTATTCTTTATTGCTCTATGGTTTTCACCCTTGCCGACCTCAACTTTAGAGACCCCAAAGTGACCATGCTGATCAGCCTGCTCATGGACGACGACACCCTGTCCGAGCTTGCCTTTGGCACGTTGCTGTGCACCGTCGTTGGCTCAAAAACGTGGCCAGGATTTGCCCATTGCCTGGCCAAGACCAGGGGCACTTTGCGCAACCTGACACTCCAGTCGGCCGGTTTCTACAGCCCACCAGACTGCAAAATGATTGTGTTTCAGGAATTAGACGTGGTCCCCTCATCAAGGCTTTGTCGTGGAACTTGAAATGGTGCATCTACGCCCAGTAGTTTGATTACGATTATATTTCATCTTAAATTTTTTATTTGACATTTTCGTTTATACTGTTTGTATTTCAAACCACGTTTTAATTCGTGTATTTTGTATTCAAGACCAAAGGACCCGTGTAACTTTGGCAGCCTGAAAGAAGGGGACTCGGTCATAATAGACGTTGAAGACAGTCCGCCACAGTTTACAGTGGCATACAAGCTGTACGGGTGCAACTCGAACACTGTGATGCGGCGCTGCACAGGAGAACGCCCGATCTGTGCCAGGGTCTGGTTCGAAGAAAGTGAAAAATTGAGATACTAAATCAATATCACGAATTTTTTGTTTGATATTTCCATTTGTATAATTGGTATTTTTGTGCTTTTTTATTCAATGTATAATAAAGAGCAATGCTTCGAAGAAGAGCCATGATTATTACACTTTCGCTAGTCAGCGAGACCAGTGTACCTTCTTATTCAGGAGCTTTAAATGAGTCGACGTGCGCGTGCTCCTCCAAACCTCGCCTGCTCTCACTTTGCAGCGAATCATTGCTTGCCGCGCGGGGGCCCTGACAGGCAGAACACAAGCACGTCGTGCTTTCGATTGTATCTGTGGAACAAGAACCTTATACTACACCGTGCCTTATACCGTGGAACAATAACTCCCTACTAGAGAATTCTCGGCAAGATCTGCGTAATTCTGGATGTCCGCATCGGTATAATTTTCCGAAGGTGATGTTTAACACGCCTTACAAATGACTCATATATGCGATACGGGAAAGACTCTTTCCAAATGCCGGCGTGATCTGACACTAGGGCTTGTGTTTTTTTCTATTTTGAAGCAAAGAAATAAAACAATGTAAGATGTTTGAAACAGTATATCAACATAGTCGATCGACATTGTCCACCAGTGTCTGCTCATCGGAGTAAGTATACAACATGAAAAGAGGAGGACAGTACTTTTACTGGAAACCAGTGAAAATGGTTTCATTGATTTCGGGATGAGTGGCTTTGAAAAAAAAAGTCACAGCTTTGCCGCAAAGGCAAAGCAGTGAACGCGATAGCAACAAATTGAAAGGTCACGCGCGAAATGGCAAGCAGATCTAAACGTGCCCCATGTTTCTCACGCACAAGTGACGCACGAACGTACTCACAGGTACAGATGAACGTGA
>NW_023607268.1:0-47327 GCF_013339725.1 Rhipicephalus microplus
AGTTCAAACCCTGGCGCTTACAAGAAAAGCTCAACTGCATGTGATATTAGCTGCGATTTACCTCTCACCGCCTCACTTTTCTCCTCGCCGTCATTTCTCTTTTCCCCAGTGTTGTCCTATGCATAGCTATGCTACTTTTCTATAACAGCAAGCAGTTAACGACAGCAGTGAGACAGATATCAGTGACTGAAGAATTGAAAGCTGGGCTATAGTGGAAACCGTACTTGAGTTTTTTTTGACAAAACAGCACAACAAGGACGTGAACGTAAGCAAAAAGGTGTGCAAACAGCCGCACTGACTCGCAACTAGTTGAATGTTTTCAATAAACATTCATTTGCCAATCGCGCTGGGGTTTGGTCCCCCTTTTTCACTTTCGTCTGCTCGTCCTCAAGGACGTTGAAGGCCATAAGACGTCCATTAAAAAGGCGTGCCTGCTGTCCTGTGCCTTGCTAAAACAGTGAAGCCACGGCCGAGCAGCAGCCGTAGAAACGGCTATGCTTCCTTACGTGACACAGAGACAGCGATTTCAAACACTGTAGTCTTAATGCTTTGAGCGTAATCTGCATCCATGGTTGCCGCTTATTCGGTCAAACAAGCTTTTTTCTCATCACAGTCGGAGCTTTGATTACCGCGCTACACCACGGCCAGAAGAAGTTCAACCAGCCTCGCTTTGCAGGCTTTGCGAAGTTCAATGCAAACTTATCAAAACTTGGGATGTAATTAGTAGCTCGTCATAATGAACAATTTAGCGCACTTCGAATTCTCTCGAAGAACACAACTTCAAACAATCATCCACCCAGGAATACAACCACACAGAAGCGCAGTGTGTGGGGTGTGTTCCCAGTGGATGCGAGTGTCATATGAGTGTGTTTTTCGAGGTAATTCCAAGTTTTTTACTGGTTGTTTACAGGTAGTTTACTTTTGCACACACTTTTGACTTGACTAAAGCTGCGAAGACAAGTGCGCTAAGGGGTAGTGGCGAAGCTTGCTGGAAAGGCTGACTATTCAATATGCACCAAGAGGTGTAGTGAAGAGCATGGTGGGAAGGCAGAACCAGTAAGTGCGCTAGAGGTGTAGTAATGAGGCTTGGTGTAAAGGCTGAACGAATAAGAAGTACGCTAAGAGTGAAGTATTGAGGCTCAGGGGAAAGGGTGAACCAAAAGGAATTAAGTGCACTAAGAGGGGTAGTGAGGAGGTGGTGATAGTTTTCTAAGAGGGTACTAACAGGACCGTTGGAAAGTGTGAACCAATAAGAAATACGCTAAGCGGGTTATGTCGAGCCTCGGTGGAAGGTTGAAACAAAAAGAAGTGCGCTAAGGGGTAATAACGAGCTCGGTGTGAAGGCTGAACCAATAAAAGTGCACTAAGAGTGGCATGACGAGCTTCATGGGAAAGGTGAACCGATAAGAAGTGCGCTAAGCGGGTTAATGTTGAGCCTCGGTGGAAAGGTCGAAACAAAAAGAAGTGCGCTAAGTAGGGTAATAACGAGGCTCGGTGTAAAGGCTGAACCAATAAGAAGTGCACTAAGAGCGGCAATGACGAGCTTCAGTGGGAAAGGTGAACCGATAAGAAGTGCGCTAAGAGGGCCAGTGACGAGACTGGGTAAAAAAATAAATCAAATAGAGGCGCACAAATATGCGTGAAGGTAAGCCTCATGAACACGGGGCGCATATCAGCTTCGCTATTTCGACATTGTTCGCAAAGTGGAGCTCGCCACACTCATTTTTTCTTTATTGTGTTCCGTCATTCGTCCTGTTTTCTTTCAGATGCCTATAAAAGCGTGCACGAACGTCGTGGGAGGCACAAGTCAGCAGAGGACTCACTTAGCCTCCTGCGATGTGGCAACACTGGCGGCGTTCTTGTCGTGGTGGCTGACCACCAGGAGAAGCAGTATGGCAATGAGTAGACTGCCTAGCATAAGACCTCCACCGACCACCGCGATCAGCATGTGGTCTCTGTGGCAGAACGCCGCGTCTTCCACCGGCTGACGGCGGCCGGACGTCTTCGCAATCTTTTCGGGAGCAGCGCGGACGGCGCCTCCGCCATCTGCACGAGTCACCGGTGGCTCGACCACGGCGCGCTTCTCGAATACTGCCCGCTCCTTCCCTGTAAAGAGTGGGAATAGAAGTAGTGCATTAGCTGTGCTTTTAACTTCGGCCCACTTTTACAAACTAGACCTCTTGAAAATATTCGGGAAATTTATCTATAATAGTATACACCTTATAAAAGAGATAGAAAAATTGAAGGTTTATTCTGCGAACTTCGTACCCGAAGACCAGGGAGCTCAACCGCATGGACCTTCCGCTACGGCCCAACTTGCATGTGTCTTCGTCCCATATTTTTTAAATGCGATCATATGGACACATTCGGCTGGATTTCGCTGCAGGCGTACACGTGGGCGTCGGCGTCAATGTCATGCACCGTATATGTATGCGTATCTATATATATATATATATATATGAAAACGCAAGAAATAAAAAAATCAGAGAAAAAAAACTTCGGTGCACGGAATGAAGCGTGGGATCTCCGTATGTGAATGCGAGGCGTTAACCACTGAGCCACCGAGGTGTTTTTTTTTTTTTTTGAAGAGTCTCATGTTCTACCGACTGAGCATGAGAGCCACCGAGGGGTACCTCCTAGGTGGCTATTTATACGGGACAAGCTACATGTACAACTTACCGCTCTTGGCAGGTATAACGTGGGGGTGCGGCTATCGTGTTTTCAGCATTATCAGCAAGATGGCGCAATGATCGCGCGGCGGCTCTCATCTCTCATGCGTACTTCGGCCCGCGGAGAGGAGGAGAGGGGACGATCTCTCGCACGCCTCTATCTCAGGGTGCGGAATATCATACGCCTTGGTTGACGTTGGGCTTGCACTGGAATGATTCTGTTGTAGTTACGGGGCGCACAAAGGTCACTGCAATCATTGCACAGTCTTCGTTTGCGAAAAGGGTGCGCTTTTCAGACGCAGCGAAGTAACAACTTAGACGCTTATTACCATTACTTTGTACCCGTGAGTACGATTCGTGCGTCATTTGTGCGTGGAAAGCGCCGGTCACGTTTCGATCTGCTTGCCATTCTGCACGTGTCCTTCCAATCTGTTGCTAAAACGTGCATTTCTTCGCCTTTGCGACAAAGCTGTGACATTTTTTTTTTGTAGCATGAACTACACTGGCCGAGGTTGAGCAGTTTCGCCTGGCTTATCGAAAGCCGCGCTGCGCATTTCCGAGGAGCAGTGACGCCACTCGGCGTTCAGCTGGTGTGCCGTGGAAGGCCTGGAAGGTGCTGGAGTGACGTGACACTAGTGGAGTTGTCCTTGAATCTTGTGACGCGCCGGCGCGCTGCAACGGGTACGTGTGCTCAGGCCTTATTACCATTCGTTTTTTTTTTGAGGATCTTTCCTTGTAAAGCCAGTAAATTTTTGAGTTGAGTTGCCCTGTACACATTATATTCTATATACAACTTTCTTACAATGCTGAAAGAGACCAACTGCGCCAACACAAAAGGAAGCGGCTTTTCTAAAGTCACACATGTGTACTTCACCGGATTAGTATGTTTTTCTTGCGTTTTTGTAGATTTATAGACTATCTCACATTCTATGATTAGCTACTTTGTTGCAGTTTGAGGCGTATAGTATCTGGTGTACATATTTATGTATGTCATTCGAAATAAGGGACAAGTTGGAAGTCAGCAGTCATATTCGTAGGTTCTTTGTCTTTTCGTCTACCCGTACGCTGTACGCAAAGCTTAACTTACCAACAGGCGGCTCCGCTAACACACCGGAGGTGGCCGCTTGTTTGTGAACCGGGCCAGCTTCCCAGGTACAAACATGCGAATCCCCCCGCGTCGACTCTGCCTGGTCTCTCTCCGTGTCGGTTCCGGTGGAAGTGGTCGTCTTCGCTCGTCGCTCCCGGTAAGCGCATCGGCGGCACGTCGTCCTGGCTGTTAGACGAACATCCGATATACGCCTTCAGATAGGTTTCGAGAAAAAGCGCCAAGAAACACACCATACCCCGCCCCCTCCCCAACATAACAACACGCGCACATCCACGCATGCCAGCCGTCAAGTTCAAGTTACTTATCCTCAAGCACCAACTGTAACAAATAAAGCCTCATCTTTTCCCAAACCTGACAAGGACTTGAACGTCCCGCGCCACGTTAATGCTGCCATCGCAAAGTGATTCGCGATTTCTGGACAATCCGTAAACCTGAGTCTCAACAAAAGTCTTGTCCTTTATCGTATATACGTGCTAATCACTGCCTATTTATTTCATTAAAAGCGGTCGTTAGGGTGATATCATGAAATAAAGTGTATAGGCGAAGTTACCGAAAGTGAAAACTTGATATCTCGACCGCAAAACATAAGCACGAGAACATGTCTCGTGCTCACGTGTACGGTCACTGAAATCACCGGGCATACTTGTCACTTCTTCTTCCAAGGTGCTGATGGATCTGTCATCAAAGACGCCGACATTGATACCTAATCACTGTGCAGTTGGCTGAGTTCGGACACTTTGAAGGCGCCATGAGTAAGCAAATAGAATATATAAATCACAGAAGGCTGATCTGCGTATGCTATTCCAAATAATTGAAGCGGCACCGTCACAGGCTTTGAAAAGAATGCGCTGAGGTAATTTGGGTATATACCATCTTCAAATGCCAGAATGGGCTTAAGCCTAAAAGCCTTTCAATCATTTTTTTTGTTCTACAACCATTCGTCACACTTCGTTGTACTTCGATGTCATGATAATGCCATATAAAGCACTAGCAACGTGCACTACGGGACCCTTTCAAAGATCAAAGAAAAGTGGAAGATAAAACTTTGTGTGTGTTATTTTTTTCCAGTCACTTCTTAAAAGGAAGCTCCACTCAACTTCTCCTTTTGTGACTATCGAAAAAGCCTAATACAATATCCCTGGTTCCAGCTGACGTTATGCAGCAGCTGTATACGTTAAGGGCCTGTACACGCGCTATCCGCACACCGCACGTGGCGGGACACCTGCCGCACACATTTCGAGGGTGAAAGTAATCGCGTCAATTGGAGTAAATCAGTGTGAATAAATATGAGTAATAAACCTTCAACGCGACTCTTGATATTAACGCGATTTGTTAACACGATTGCTGACATCAAGCCTGCCTAAGGCCAGATTGCAAAGGATTTCCAAGCACCGAAGTGACCCAGTGGTATAATACTGGGCTTCCAGGATGGGGTTCCGGGTTGGAACGCCTCTGTGTTCTTGGCGTGTTTTTTTTTTCGTGCCCTAGTTGTTATGGACACCGGTGGTGTTGGCGAAGAACTACGGCGCACACGTGACCCACGTTGTCATCTTAAAACATCTTTCATTGTGAAATAATATACTATAGCTTTGTTGGTCCCCTGCTGTTCTGGCTCATATTTTTCCTACAGTTATTCACAGCGGGACACAGCGGTCGTCGTTCTAGAGATGAGGCAAAGCACGAATCTCCCTAATCGGGGTCATCTTTCGAAACACCGAACGAGAAAAGGTGCGATATGCAAGTTCTTTTGTTTTTCAATAATGCTAAACGTGCACCATGTTACATCAGTACATACAACGCTTGCCGTGGTTCGTCCTCTTTTCAGCTGCACTTGTGGCGATGCGACCCTTCCCTGTGACCGGAAAGTGCCGGATCACGAGCAAATCAGAGGCTCGAGCCAGAGTCGTTCTTCCGGTACTGCTACAGACGACTTCCTGTTGTGAAGAACAGGTGTAACGAGCTGTTGTACGGGATACTTTTTTTAACACACTCACTATGCTTAGTCATAGACCCACGTTTTGTAATTATACATGGATGTACAAAAACGTCCTTTTGTAGCAAAACGGTTACTCGAAATACTTTTTTTAGTTTTCACTGTCACATGCAGAAAACAGTAAGGAGCTGCACCCTCCGCCATAATTCTTCGTCTTTGCGCTGCGCTTTGCTCGTAAAAGCCTTGATGGGATTAAATAGACATAAGAAGTGGTGGGAACGCTATTGTTAACCGCACCATCCCACCCCCCCTTCACTGAATAAAGCCTGCGCACCCGCTTGAATGTCACGATATCACTGGTCCAAATTAGTGCATGGTCCCCTAACACAGCTTGCCTTCTAACCACGCCTTCTTTCATGCGCGTAAAACCACAAAATTTCATTGACGCCGTACACAGCCACGCCCAAAAGCACTGACCTGCGGCGTACTTAGCATCTCAAGTTAAAATCTTTTTTGTTCCATCACGTTTGCTGGTTTCTATAAAAAGGCAGCGATCTCGTCAAGCAGCATACTATACACCGGCTTTAATATCGCTGCCTTTACCTTCTTGTCCCAAAAGGGAAATACGCTATCGAACTTCGCTAATCTAAATGGCGCGTACTATTGGTCACTCTTTTGCGCGACATATTTGAAGTATTTCCCAGTAGCCCTTACTGATTGATTGATTGATTGATTGATTGATTGATTGATTGATTGATTGATTGATATGTGGCGTTTAACGTCCCAAAACCACCATATAATTATGAGAGACACTGTAGTGGAGGGCTCCGGAAATTTCGACCACCTGGGACTCTTTAACGTGCACCCAAATCTGAGCACACGGGCCTACAACATTTCCGCCTCCATGGGCAATGCAGCCGCCGCAGCCGGGATTCAAACCCGCGACCTGCGGGTCAGCCGCCGAGTACCTTAGTCACTAGAGCCCCACAGCGAAGCCAGTAGCCCTTACTGTCAAACGTGCTGTTATGTATACACTTCTGATATGTAACCACTTTAAAGTACCTCGGAAGGTCTAGCGTTCACTTTAGGACCGCTTTCTTCAGACACGCTCGCTGGAAGCCTCGCTTTCATCGCAGTCCTCGACGCCTGCTGCCCGGGGTTGTTCAGGCGCACTACAATGCTCTCCTGCGAGTAGATGCGGGCCTTCTCGGGCTCCTTAAACTCTTGTTCCCCTCGACTCAGCATTTTCACCGCCACCGGCGCCAGTACAACAGGAGCGGCTGCTTCGACGGGGACGACAGGGACGGCCACATCACAAGGAGCAAAGGTTTCTTGCGTGAAACCGCTGTAAACAGCGGGATTTTATATTTATTTTCCAAATTTATGGAACAGTTTGCGGACGTTCGTGTTGTTGCAGGATCTGCACAGGTTCTGTAACGACCATTAATTTACGCTGTGAAAATTGCCCGTGAGATTTGCGGTGTGGATTAATTGATTTGTGGATTTAACGTCCCAAAACTACCATATCATCATGAGAGACGCCGTAGTAGAGGTCTCCGAAAATTTCGACCACCTGGGGTTCTTTAACGTGCTCCGAAATCGGAGTACACGGGCCTACGATTTTTCCGTCTCCATCGGAAACGCAGACGCCACAGCCGGGATTTGCTCCGGCGACCAACGGGTCAGCAGCCGAGTTCCTTAGCCACTAGACCACCATGGCGGGGCATTTCGGTGTTGATTTGGTACCAATTGAAATACATGATAACAGGGCAGAAAAACGTGGTTGATCCCTCTTTTTTAGGAATCGGTATAATACGAAAGTTAAACATGTCCTCGCAGATGTGTTTGAGCATTCATAGTGCATTGTTTCGCCACAAAGTCGATTGAATGAATACTGCAGTGACAAATTGCAATGCCACGCAAAGATAGACGAGCAGCTCGAAACTTGCAGCCCACACCTCAAGCAGAAAGCACGCATTAAATGGGCTTATACAAGATGAGCACGGACAAACAATTGTCACAGCTGGACACTTAAATCACGCTTCTAAAACTGAAAAGAAAGACGCACAAAATGAACGCATAGATATCCACAGGACGAGAGTGGACAAAACACTGTCACATTTATTACTTCGTGTGTCAGCAGCACGCTTTCTTTTTTTTTTTTGTAAATGCGGCCGCGGCAACGAGCGAAGTGACATTCGTACTCTTTATAGCTACTGTAACTTCAAAAAAAAAAAAAAAAAGGTCTGGTGGAAATACAACAGAAAGCACCTGAATCCCGAGATAAGCGCGCACGTGAGTGAGCTATTACGCTAGACAACATCAATACGCACTTAACCTACGCCATGTGGAGGCGCGCGCACAGCTACGCGCAAGGTGATGCGGCACAACGATCTTTATAGGTAGCCTTCATGTGCACGCCATTTCCGGCACGCACGTGAAGGCTCCCTTAGAGTTACTGTAAAAGCTACATTTAAGGAGCTACTTAAAGGTAGCATAACATCTAGGCTCTTGATCCAATCTTTAGAGCGCTCGTGCCCAACGCGCACCTGTCATGCCATCTAGCTACAGTAGCCAAAAATGCGCTGAAGTTGCTGAGCTCCGAGGACAGCCAGTGGTACATGATATATATAAATTGCTTGCCGTTAAGATGTTCGACAAAGGTTGCGGTGTGGAATAGTGGTGGAGCACGAGGTCGCTGGTTCGATGCTATACCATGAGGGGCCTTTCCTTCTTGTTTTTTTTTATTCATTAATAAATATTTCACGTCATATCCCTGACGGAAATGCGTCACGGAGCCGTGGTGGACCACGGCGTAAAACACTTTCGCGTTAAAAATAACAAGGGCAGATTATAGGATGTCGATATAAAATCAGGTTGCATATCTGAATGTACAGATCACATACAAAAAAACAACGCCATGCCGGGCCAGGACTAACCTGTACGCGGATTCGTTTTTTGTGAAAACTATTGGTGAGTTAAACGCTCCGCTGTCTGAGCAAGTGTCTAGTGATAATGAAGATGTAATTTTTTTCATGTCCGTAAGCCCCCTGCTGTAACGCCTTCTGGCAAAGCGGGGTTATGTATGAATAAAGAATAAAAAAATGCTACTTCCGTAAACAGAAGTTTTAACAAAACGAGTAACATGACACCATCGACTGTCACCGTTAAAATGAAGTATATTTTAGGCGTTCGTAAGTGCGCGTAATTATTGTGTACATGAAGCACACGGAATTATATTTGGAAACAGAAAGTTGCACCTCATCGAGAAACTAGCCATATTTTGGATAGTGTATTAGGCCATTTTCTTTTTTGGCGATGCTGCATTTCTTTGTCTTCTTCACTGGGGCCAGCTAGCCACGACACTTCAGTACGTTCATTGGCTGTGCTCGCATGTTTTCACTCTCACGTAGAAAACGACTGCTATTGTGATGTTATCATGCAATCTGAACGTTATAGATAACATCACGGCAATAAAAAAAAGAACACTCTGTGGGCGTCCATACACTTGTTAATGTAATCAAACGCTACTTCGAATTATGCTCACAGATATGTCGTCGAAGTACTACAGTGCGCTAAGCGCATGCACAACCCTTGGGCGCGTACAAGATTAAAAATCTAGCGTGTGGATCTATCGGGCACACTATGAAGCACGCGGCTAAAAGATTCTATGGCTGACTTCCGACTCAGCTCACCGCCATGCAGCAACGTCGAACTGATTCAGTCGTGGCACTGGTAGCAAGCACAAAACAGCGCAAATACAAGAGCGAGGAACTTGAACCCACGCGCACAGTACTCATCGATCATTCCAGAGAAGTCGCGCCTAAGCCGAGAAAATCGCGCCTAAGTCACAACCACGGCATGCACTTACCTCTCAGTTCAAGCCCAGTACTTTCTTTCCTACTTGCTTGCTCCTCCTGACATTGCTCTTGCCCACTACGGAAGTCATGAAGGGAAATGTGAACAGTGTTGATGATGATCGATGATGGACAAATTTTTTATAGTTTTTTTTTGTCGAAATATTGCACTGTACGCCACTGACCTCAACAAAGGGATTTTATATGAGGACAATTTAGGTAACGGACACGCACAGCAGGATGATTTAATAATCGTTGCCCGACAAGTATCAGCATGCAAAAGACTTACGCTACCAAAAGAAAGCGAGAATTAAACTGAAAGTGACAGCGCGTAGAAACTATCATCAGAAGCGAGCCACCCAGAGACACCTCCTTTGGGACTGTGCACCACCGCCGGGTAACCAAGAAGTTATGACAACTGCCATGACCAGCAAAATCATCAGCCGAAAGCCAGGCGATCAAAGAGACGTGGTCCAGCACGTGCTTAGCATCCTGGAACGCCAGCGGCCGAAAGCGGCGCCCCCACGGGTTTGACGCGAGTAGGTTGCTGCTCCGGGACGTCCGAGCACGCTAGTGTCTCGCTTTAATCCCCCTACACCTTCCCCCTTTATGCCGGATCGTCAATAAAGTTGTTTCACTCCCTCACTCCTCAGAAGTAGAGCAACTGCACTGATGAGGAAACATAGGGCTAAATGTGAATATACAGTGTGTTTGAATAAATGTATCTAATATGTAAAAATTACAGAAAGGAGGTATCTGCGTTCTACTAGCGGGGTTGCCTTTCTTGTGGCAGAAGGCACATATACATGCGTGCAAACAAAAATAAGACGGTAATCATAGATTTAACATAACTTTTCAACCAGTGGTGATAGCCAGTCGAGTCAAATCGGTGAATTCAATTCTTTCCCACAAATAGTTCATAGCCACTTAAAATGGCGTATCGGGACTGCGCAATACATGTTGTAATTGATTGAACCTTAGCGAAAGAATCTCTGTGCTAACAAGCAGTCGACGAGGGTGTCCACTAAGCCCTCCACTTTTTGCAATATATACCTTCAGCCTTTTTGCTTGACTATTACCTAGAACAAAAATATTAAAAGGTTCAGACTACAAATGATCGAAGTGAAGGTACTTGTGTGCGTAGACGACTTAGTCGTTTTCTGTGATAATCGAGAAAGTGTCGAGGAAAGTGTCGAGGACAGCACAGGTTATCGCCTTGAGGAAACTGAAAAAAAAAAATGCCAATGCACAAATCAATGAAATATAATATCGGCAGGACACCGCACCTTCTTGCAGCCGCAAACTATTGCTCATAATATGTGTACAAGTTTTTTGTTTGCTTTTTCTTCGCTGCGCGTAAGCACGATATCATTATTTCTCTCTGAACAACATTTGAATGCGCCAACGCGAAATTCAATACTGGTTTGTTTCACTCATTGCAGAATATACTGCCAGCAAACATGCTCCGCAGACACTTAAGCATCCTTTAATAAACCGCGATTTGTTAGAGCAAGGAATACCGCACGTGAATTCCAGTTCGATCCCTTCGTATTTAAACACGTTTATAATGTGTTTACATTTTTTTCAGCGCGCGACTTGTCCATAATATTTTTAAGCATTATGTGACTGTAACACTTCTCTGCTGTCTTGTGTTAACGACCCAATCGAACCTCGATGGTAATAAAAGCCACAGCACTTTATGAGTTGTCCTTCGTTGAATAACTATGAACTCAGTGTTCCAGCTCACATCCTTCATGACAGCATGTTTTGACCACATGTATCGGCATGCAACAACTCGCATGATGCTGCTCATCCTGGACAGCCGTCCAGTGATACTTACACTGGCTGCGTTATTCATTTCACATTTCATGCGTAGATATGAATGCAGGTGCGTTCGGACCCTATTCAACAAGCGGCGGCATGTTTCTTTCGTTTTGTGCTTTCACGGCGCCAACAAGCAGCAGGCGGAGGAAGGGACGACTCTCTCGGCGTACCAACTTTACCCTTAGTGTTCCGCGCGCCCGCGGGGCGTTGTGGGATTGCTTGAAAAATGTCAAGCAACCAACGCGTCAATCTTTACTTGATGAGCGGCATCACGCTATCTCCAAGTTCGTTTCGTATCTGCGTTCTAACGGCGTTCCTTCAACAGATACAATGGACATTACCTTGCAACCTGGTGACCATGGTGACGAAGGCAAAGGCGATTTCGTTTCTCTGTTACGCCCATTGACAGAAGATGATTGCGCAATCATTCGTGCTATAACGTTGGAAGAAATTAAGTAGGCCATTCACCAACCAGCTTTGTCAAAAAACCCTGGCCTTGATGGTATTCCTGCTGAATTTTACAAATCCTATAAAATGACTCAAAGTTCTATTTGATTGGATATAATTAGGAAAAGTTACGACATCGAGACTAGCCCACGGTCCATTTGCAAAACTCATACTCTTCGCATTCCGAAAAGTTCTGAAAAAGAATAGCTTCGTCGTGTTGAAGGCTATACAGGCCAATAGCATCGTCAAATGCTGACTACAAAATGTTTGCTCATGTATTATCAAATTGATTACACTTGGTGATGCCAATACTCATTGGTCCTTACCAGACACGAGAAATTATGGGTCGCTCCATACAAACAAACAAACACAGACATCGCTCGAACAGTTCTTCAGTATTGCTAGAGTTATCAATGACCGCTTGCAATGCTGCAAGTAGACCTTGCCAAAGCTTTTAAGCAAGCCAACCATTCTTTTCTCTTATACAGTCTGGAGCACTCTAATGTATGCTCTGTTGTGCTGGGAGGTGCTAAACTTTGTTAACATGAACGTTCAGCGCGGCTAATAGGCCTTTTCCTAGTCCGAACAGTACTCCAAGAGAAGGTCGCCGAAATCAAAATTGGTAGCTGTTGGACTCCAGGTCAATTTGGTATGACTTCCATAGGTCCTATATATAAAAATGACAAATCGAAGGCCTCATATCACATGGGCGTGTATAATGATAACCAAACATTCTGATCACAATAACAATCTTCCTATTTGGATTGACATAGATTTGCACAAGCATTTCAATTATCGACAATACTAATAGGCTGGGGAAATGAAAAATATCCATCAATAGTCTTAGGACTATTATTTCCGAATGGGCCTTCCCATTGAAGTTCAGGGTCCCAATTGGTTTTAGCCAATCCTATTGGTGGCCGATTGGTATGGCCAATTCAACCATGTGACTTTTTGTTACTGTTTGGGAGTACCAAAAAGGGCCAATGGGCTAGCATTCCAATTGGACACTTCAGAGCACCCCACTGAAACCTATCAGATAATGGGTCACACCAACAGGGGCCAGTTGAAGAAGCTAATTGAATTTCCCAATTAGTGTTAATGTTTGCTTTTTTTACTGGAGGAAAACTGGGGAAAATTTCTTGGACTGTGGCACGGAAAGCGGCCTTCAACACCAGACCATTTTGCAAATGCGCGCTGGAAGAAAGCGTCGACAAGGTACCTTTGTGTTCCCCTAAAATGTTATAGAGACAGCGACGAGTATTGGTCGAGCCAAACCAAATGAACAAAATAAAAAACACACAAGTAGAAAAGCACCAAGTTATCTATTTTTTTGCTACAGTATTCAAAAAGCTTTTCATCTCTACACTGTGGTAAGTGATGCAGGTATTACATTGTTCTAAGATGAACGTGCAAAGGCTGCACAAAGTGTTCGAGGTATTTATATTGGGCTTGGATTGGGAAAGATGCAGACGGACCACTTTGTTCAGGCGCGTGAAGTATGGGGGCCTAGGTTTAGCACACTTTTTGTAAGACAGTTGGTAAATCGATTCTCCTTCTTGCGAGACGCCAGTGATCCTTTTCTCCTTACGGTATGCCAACTCAGGTTGAGCAACGGCTTACCACATTTCGTTGTCACAATAGATAATGAAATGCAGGGGAAATTGCGTGGCTATCTCAAGGAAGGGGTAAATAGTGTACATTTCCTGTTTGTTCGTTTTTCTGATGATTGCCTATATAGAGAAAAAAAGAACAGTACAAAGATGTATGTCACGTGGTTTTTCCAATGCCATCATAAAGTGTTATATACAGTGGAATACCGGGACAAAGTTTACTGAAGCGAATGAAAAACATGCAGGTACCTACTGGGGTGAAACCAAAGGAACACTATCAGTACATACATTCACAGAAGAATGGTGTTGTTATACACCATTGTAATCACTGATCACAGTGCTTGATATGCAAGAAGCTTGAAACAATTGATGATGTCTTTCTACACTGTTGGCAAGGGATATATTTTTGGTACGTTTTAAAAAGAACATAAAACAAGGAGTTCCCGCTGGATCCACGCGGAATAAGGTATTTGGCGATACAGAATGACGACGGAATTCCATTTTATCTCGTGATTTTGACTGGCTTCCAATGTATATGGCGTGCACAAATTGCTGGAAACCACTATATACGACCCGGATGGTAAGCCAGCAAGAATATATTTCAGGCAAAATTATGTTTGCTTTCATTGAGATGGCAAAAATACAGGAGTGCGTGCCAGAATGGCTGCCGAAGTTAGAACGTCTGGCAGCCTTGAAGGAATTTTAAGTAGACAATACCAGTCCGTTGTTGCGGAGAGGAGCAAAGACCACGAACTGTTCTCCAGATATATGACAGCGGTTTATGAGGATCTAGAGACCATTTTAAAGCTTTGGCACTCCATCATAAAAAACAGAACTCGAGGTGGCTGAAGAATTTTGCACGAGAGTCGCCGAGAATATTATAAACGAGAGCATGGACGCCGTGATCGTTCCTGAGACGCGATTACCAGAAATGGACATTCCATTCACCCTGGAAGAACTGGAAGGTGCGTTAGTCGTTTCTAAGCGCACGTCATCGCCAGGTCCTCATGGTATTACTTATAGTGCGTTGGAACACCTTGGACAAAAAGCCAGAAGATAACTTTTAACATGCTTCAACAACTCCTGGCTCAGCGGCAGTGTTCCCCGAGAATGGAAAATAAGTCGATTATTACCACTTTTAAAATCGGGAAAATCACCATTGGACTCGACAGCGTATCGCCCTATTGCCCTCGCAAGCTGCCTCGGAAAAGTGATGGAAAGAATGGTTCTATTTCGTCTTGAGTGGTACTTGGAATGATACACCGAATACCCTTCATGCATGGCAGGCTTTCGTTGGGGCCGCTCCTCCATTAACTGCGTCCTTGACTTATCGACATTTGTTCAGCAAGAAAAAAGTCGCAAGCGTATAATAGTGGCACTCTTTCTTGATGTGAAAGGTGCATATGATAATGTAGCTCAGGATGCCATCCTCACTTCTCTCGCAGCAATGGGTGTTGGTGGACGAATGTTTCAATGGATAAAAGATTATATAACTGGCAGGGGTTTCTTTGTGCAAACATATGAGGGTAAAACTGCTGAACGTTACACCTACTGCGTAGTACCTCAGGGAGGTGTTTTAAGCCCCACATTGTTCAATGTGGCCCTCATTGGTCTGGTGAAGGTTCTGCCAAAGTCGGTGTGCCTATCCATATACGCCGATGATATTTGCCTCTGGAGTGCTGCAGTTACTCGCCCTCAGGTGCGTGCACGAATACAGCGGGCAGCAACCCTCACAACAGCCTACCTTCAGAAACAAGGCCTAGATATATTGATTGTGAAGTGCGCGTTGATGGCGTTTACACGCAAACTAATGACGCCATACCCTGTTTACATCAATGGGCAGAGTGTCAAATATGCACGGACGCATCGTTTCCTGGGCATAATAATCAGCAGAAGTCTTTCGTGGAGCCCGCATTGTGCGTACTTGAAGAAGATACTGCTATCTATTGTGCATATAATGAAATTCATGTGCGGGAAAGCATGGGGAACTTCTGTGGCCTCCATGCTACAGCTTTACAGGGCCCTATTTCTGGGTCTATTGCGCTACATCTTGCCGGTACTGACTAACACTTGCAAATCCAATACTCATTCATTGGAGAGTTTGCAGGGTCAGGCGCTGCGAATCTGCCTAGAACTGTCCCGATGCGCTTCTACTTATGCCACAATCATGCTTGCCAAAGACCATCCGCTCAGGACATATAGAGTTGTGGATTGCCTCAGAGCGCACATTCGACATGCTAGCCGTGTCCCCGACCACCACTTGGCCCTTCTACACTCCGGAAGACCACATGCTACGTTTTCAGACGTCATAGCCAAGCACCTAAACGGCATTTCATCGGGATATACGCCAGCTACGAGAATGGCATGTCCTTTGTGGTGCTTCGACCAGCCGAGAGTACGTCTAGAAATTCCGGGTATCAAAAAGAAAAGCAATCACTCCAGAGTAGCATTGAAGCAAGCAACACTGCTATTATTACATGAGTTGTACTTGGACCGAACGCAGATATACACTGATAGGTCCGTCTCGTCCAGCAGCTCATCAGGTGCCGCTGTAATTCCGGCTGCAGCAATGACAATCAAATTTAAGTTGTCGCATATGACTACATCTACGACATCAGAGCTTGCTGCTATAAGGGCTGCTTTACAATATCTCGTTCAAGAACGTCCAGGAAAATGGGTCATATTCTGTGATTCGAAGGCAGCGCTTCAGAGTTTGCAGTCTGCCATGCGTAGGAGGAGTCATTAACAATTGGTACAAGAAATAAGACATTGCCATCATGAAGCTCTAGCACGAGGGCATGATATTATATATCAATGGCTGCCTGGACATATCGGTATTACCGGAAATCAATTAGCCGATGATGCAGCCCGCTCAGCCCATGAAGAAACCCGTGTAGTCCCGATTCCTCTATCAAGGAATGATGCAGCAAGACAACTTTACCTGCTGGCTCGAGATCTTACACGCACGTTCTGGTCGTCTACCAGCTTCCAAAGGTGTCAATTATATGAACTGAATCCTTCGCTCAAGATACAGCTACCATCACAACTTTTCCGGTCCGATGCGACATTGTTATGCCGCCTTTGGTTGGGTGTTGCATTCACAAAGGTGTACTCCTTTTGCATTGGAATGGCAGACACCTCTACATGCGACTACTGCGAAGCTGAAGAGACCATTGAACATGTCCTGTGCATCTGCGATTGCCACGACACATAGCGATGCCAGCTCCGGATGGTTTTGAATCAGCTTGACTCCAGATCATTTTGTGTGCAGAATATTCTAGGACCTTGAGCATCTGCCTCAGTTGCGCAGAAAGCGACTGAAGTGCTCCTACTTTACTTAAAGTCAACAAACCTGAGCGACCGCCTGTAGACTGTGTGTGCTCCCCCGAGTGTGGTCGTGGCCGTGTGTAACTTTTTATCTCTCTGCAATCTCTTTTCTCCCCTTCATCCCTTCCCCAGTGCAGGGTAGCAAACCGGATGTGCGTCATGTTAACCTCCCTGCCTTTCCTTGCATCTTTATCTCTCTCTCTCTCTCTCTCAATTTCAGTCCAAGTGGAACTGATCGCATTTTTTGTGTGTGTAATCAAAAAATTTATTTGTATATTTTGTAACATCTGTTTTTGCAGCATTGTCTGAGCTCGGTACAGAAAAAAGTAACAGTGGCTCAGAGGTTACGTCTTCGTTTCTCAGCTGGGAGGTCGGTGGTTCGAATCCAGCTCTCATTGTTATTTGAACTTATGTTTCGTTAGAGTCCTTAAAATATTTTATTTCAAGTTTTCTCCCCGGCTCTACCTCGTGGTGATTCGCCGACTCACCTGGGTTTGCATATTGTCATGTCGCTGCCAGGTGGAGCGCGACAGAGCTTCAAAAGGAGGTCACGCTAGAGATAACAGATAAATACAAATATCTGGGCGTATGGATAAGCAACGGAAACGAGTACCTACGGGAACACGAAATATACGTGACGACTAAAGGTAACAGGAATGCAGTAGTGAGGAAAAATAGGGCACTGTGGAATTACAATAGGTATGATGTGGTGAGAAGAATATGGAAAGGGGTCATGGATCTTGGGCTGACGTTCAGAATGCGGTTTTGTGCATGAGATCAGAAGTTCAAGCAAGACTAGAAATTAAGCAACGTGGAATAGGTAAGCTTGCCTTAGGGGCTCCCGGCAATACAACAAATCAGGGAGTACAAAGTGATATGGGATGGACATCATTTCAGGGCAGGGAAGCAAGCAGCAAAATAAAGTTTCAGAACTGATTTAGAGAAATGGGGGGGGGGGAGCGTTGGGCTAGGAAGGTTTTCAGCTACTTGTAAATGAAGAATGTCGATAAAAATTGTGGAAGCCAACCAGGAAACTGACTGGTAATTACTTAAAACAGCAGGTGGCCAAACCAAAAAGAACTATCGGTTAGGAAGAAAGTGAAGGAAACGGAGACTGACATTTGAAGAATTGGCATGATTAAGAAGTCAGCACTAGAAATATATCGAACTTTTAAGCAGGAAATTGCCAAGGAAAGGATCTATGATAATATTTGGGGTAGTTCTCTACTGTTTGAGGCCAGGACGGGAGTACTGCGAACCAAGACATATCGGGCCAAATACGAAGGGCTAGACACAGTATGCAGTGCGTGTGGAGAGGAAGAAAAAACTGCCGAACACTTGATAATGTTCTGTAAAGGGCTTCACCCTATAGTTCAGGATGATGGCGCAGAGTTTTTCAAAGCACTGGGGTTTAGGGACCGGGAGGGCAAAATAGACTTTAAGCAAGTAGACTTACCTAGAAGGAGGTTATCTGATTGGCGGCTAAAGTCAAGGCACGAGTGAAAATTAAACTCTTCACTGCAAAGTACGAATCCTCAAACTCACTTTTTAAGGGACAAAAATATAGTTTTGGGTTAATTAAGTATTACGGCTTGGTGGTGCTAGCCACCGCCCGATCTAAAGGGTACAGCCATATCCATCCATCCATCCATCCATCCATCCATCCATCCATCCATTCATTCATCTAAAGGGTACAGCCGCATCCAACCATCTATCCATCCATCCAAACAAAACTTTATTGGTAAAAAAGCCGACAACGAGATTTGAACCTCCGACCTCTCGGCTTTCAAATGAACACTTCACCTCTCAGCTACTGCTACATGCTGCCAGTAGGCTGAACCTTCACCTTGTACACTTTTTGGAACAGATAACCACATATGACTTTCAATAAAGCGCATCAATTTACCCATTCATGTGGCGTTTCTTTTTAATTTCATTGAAGGTCATTCGTCGTTATCAATTTCAAAAGATCTTAAAGGCGCTCAGAGTAACATTGTAGCTTGTGTGCCAGTATGTGACAGTGGCAGAGAGGCTACGTCTTTGTTTCAAGACTGAGAGGTCAATGGTTCGAATTCAGTTGTCATGCAGATTTTAATTTATACTTCGAGAGAGCCCTTACTATATTTTTTTTTCAAGTTTGTCGTGCTCCACTAGGTAGTGACTTGGCGACTTACCTGGGTTCCCATTTCACCAAGTCGCCGCCAGGTGAAGCGTGACAGAGCTTCAAAACATGAAACTTTATTGCTAAAAAAGCAGACAGCGAGATTCGAATCACTGACCTACCGGTTTTTAAAACGCACACTTAATCTCTCAGCTACTGCTACATGCTGTCAGTGATGCTATAAACTTAGGCTGAACCTCCGCCTTGTAGTTCTTTCGAAAGTGATAACCATATATGACCTTCAATAAAGCGCATAGATTCACCTATGCATGTGGTGTTTTTTTTTTCATTTTATTGAAGGTCAATGGGGGTTATCAGTGTCAGAAGATCTTAAAGGTGAAGCTCAGAGTAACACTGCAGCTTGTTGGCCAGTATGTGACAGTGGCTGAGAGGCTAGGTCTTTGTTTCATACCGGAGAAGTCAGTGGTTCGAATCCAGCTGTCGTGCACATTTGAACTTATATTTTGTGAAAGTCCTTATTATTTTTCTCAAGTATTGTCGGACTCCACTTGGTGGAGACTCACCTGGGTTCCCATTTCACCAAGTCGCCATCAGGTGGAGCGCGACAGAGCTTCATTGAAGACGCAAATTTTTGTAGTAGAGCTTAGACTTTCTTTTTTTTTCGTAGTGCAGGGCTCGAGTTTAGTAATTATCGAGTATAGGGACGATTAGTGTCAGAAAAACATGGTTAAAAAGACTGTAAAGTGTTCAGGATGTGGAGTGGGTTTAAAAGTGGATCCAAGCGTAGAAGCGGATGGAGAAGAGGCTGACGCGAAGTGTAGGCAATGTGAAGTCGACGAAAAAATGGAGAAAATGATGGTTGCCCAGAGTGAACTGCTGATGAGAATCGCCCAGCTCGAGACTGCGTCGGCGACAGAGCAAGAGAAAACGAGGGCAATGGGAGAAAGACTGAAGTCCGCCGAGGAAGCACTAGCGAAGCTGAACAAAGAAGCGGCCTACGAAGAGAACAGTAAAGAACCGGCAACCAGAACGGTGGAGAAGGAAGAGCAAGCAAGTTTGGAAAAAACAGGTTCAGCGGGTTCAATTGTCGCAACACCCAGCTTCAGCGAGGTAGTGGTGGGGCAGGGAGGGGACAAAGCAGCCGGCGTCAAAGGTGCAAGTAGCCCCGAGGTGCAGGACGCTCCAGCTGAAAAGTCACAGCATGAGATAATCGCCGGAGACTCAAGTTTGAAGCGATGCACAGAAGCCATGAAAAAGAGGCTAAGAGGTGACAAGAGGGTTGCAGTAGGGGCGTTCCCAGGACGCAAGATTGAAGCAGTCATGAGGCAAGTGAGCGCAAAACTCAAAACTACAGCTGATAGACGAAACCTCGTGATAATTTCAGGCGGTTTAAACGATGTCTTAAATGAAGATACAACAGGACTAGCAACCACACTGGCGAAAGGCGTCGATGACATGCGCGCCACTTCTCCTAAGGTACAGGTAGTAATATGCACGATACCGGAGGTACCGGTGCGTGATAGCAACCTGCAAAGAGCGGTTGTCAACGCAAACCAAGAGATATGGCGAATGAGTCGAGAGAAAGGCTTTAAGGTGGTGGAAATAAACAGAGAGATGCATAGGTGAGGTGGTTTTCAACGAGACAGAATTCACTTCGAAGGGCGGCTAGGTCATAAAGAGGGTTGGCGACTTGCAGGGCGCGCAGTAGCTTTTTTGGGGGGCAAGCGGGCCCTTCGGGGTGCAGGATAGCTAGTATTGAGGAAAACAACCAGGGAGACACTTTGACAGGAGGTATGGACAGATACGATTCCAAAGTGGCACCAGTGTCTAAGATAGGTAGATTCCGGAGCAGAAATAGACGTAGCCACGAGCACCAAGCCAATTTCGACTTGAGGTATATTAACATGCAGGGTGGTAGGAACAGGCTGAAGTCGGAAGAGATAGAAAAACAGCTCAGGGAGGAGATGCCGATGGTATACGGCTTTGTAAGAACACATCTCATGGACATGGAACAACCTCCTAACAATGCGGACTACGCGTGGGAATACTGTAATAGAACAGAAGGCAGCATAAAAGGGGGTGGTATTGGGGCACTCATTCATGAAAGTACATACTGGCAAAGGGTCAAGCAGGAGTGCAAGGAACATTTATGGCTAAAAGGGAAAGTGGCAGGTCAAATGACACTGCTTGGTTTCGTGTACTTGTGGACGGGAGCAAAGGCCAGAGAGGAAAACCAGGCAATGGTAGAGTGTATATCAAAGGACATTCAGGAGTTAGGAAGAGAGTGCGAGATAATTATACTAGGAGACAAGGATGCGCATATAGAAGATATAGATGGGTATACCGACCCGAAAGGCAAAATGATCATGGATATGTGTGAAAGGCTTGATTTTATCATTTGCAACAGTACCGAGAAGTGTGAAGGGCAAATAACATGGGAGGTAGGAAGGCTGCAGTCGACGATAGATTATGCACTGATGTCACATAGGATGTATGATAAGCTCAGGGGAATGCACATAAATGAAGGTGGCTCTGAAGTCTGGGTAGTGATCACAAACGTATCAAGCTAAGTTTTGGAAGAGCAGTGAAAGTGGGAAGGATACAACATGAGCAACTACAGGAAAATGTTTATCCGGAAAGGCAAATTGAAATAGCCACTAAACAAATTGAGAAAGTAATCACGGAGGATAATAAGACAGTGTGGACATACACGAATCTAATTAGACTCTTTGAGCTAGAGCTTGCTAAGGCGCGTGACAAGTCAACCCGGAAAAGAAGCCTCAAACCCAAAAGTTGGTGGGATGAGGAAGGTAAGAGAGCCATAGCAAAACGTCAGGAAGCCTCTAGGGAACGCAGACATGCTAAGCAGCGGGGTGAACCGACAGATGATGTTGAAAGAAAATGGGAGACCTTTCTAAGCTGTAGAAGGGATGCATCCCTTCTTATCAATGAAAAGATTAGAAGAAAGGGAGCTCAGTGGCTAGCAGAAGTACATAAAAAAGATAGAAAGGCAGCTGCGAAATTTTGGGACCATCTAAACTCCCTAAGAAAGGGGAGAAGTCTATAGCAGAGGTTTATAACTACAGCCTAAGGTGCTAGGCTAGAAGGGGACGAAGCTATTTAATATATAAGAACAAGGGTGAGAGAAAAATTTCAACAAAGAAGTACTTTATGCGCTACAATAGACAAGGACGAATCAAGTGGTGCAATGGATGCATTTTCACAACGAGAGTGGGAAAGGGCTGAGAAAAGGGTTCCTAGTAGTACATCAACAGGCCCAGATGGCATTCCAATTATGCTGATAAAGACATTAGGTCTGAAGTCTAAGCAGGCTTTGAGAGAGGCAGTGAGGAAAACAATAATCGACAGTGAAGTTCCCGATGGATGGAAACTTAGCAGGATGAGCATGATCTATAAAGGAAAGGGGGACAAAGCTGACATAAACAACTACCGTCCTATAACAGTGACATCAGTGGTCTACAGGCTTGCGATGCAGATTATAAAGGAAAGACTGCAGGCATGGATAGAGGATGAGGGGGTGCTGGGGGAACTGCAGAATGGGTTTCGGAAACACAGGAGGTTGGAAGACTATCTGTTCTCACTGACGCAGTGCATCGAAATAGCAGAAAAGGAACACAGGCCCCTGTGGCTAGCATTTTTGGATATCAAGAGAGCGTACGACAGCGTGGTTTAAGAGGAATTGTGGGGAATACTGGACACACTAGGCGTAGAAGGTGTAGTCACTAATCTTTTAAAGGATATCTATAAAGGTAACAAGGTAGTTATAAAGTGGGAAAACGGGTATCTAAGCCTGCAGAAGCAAAACGGGGGCTTAGGCAGGGGTGTCCCCTGTCACCCTTATATTCATGATGTACCGACAAGGATTAGAGGCCAAATTGGAGGGAAGTAGACTGGGCTTGAACCTCTCTATCGTCATACAAGGAAAACTAATTGAACAGGCACTGCCAGCATTGATGTACGCAGATAATGTAGTGCTAATGGTCGACAAGGAAGATTTGCAGAGGTTGATGGACATCTACGGTAATCAAGGAGGTAGGTTAGATTTCAGATTCATAAGGAAAAATCAGCAGTCATGATTTTTAATCATAATGAAGGTAGTGAGCTTAGAATACAGGTCACGCTAGAGATAACAGATAACTACAAATATCTGGGATAAGCAATTGGGCCGAGTACCTAAGGGAAAACGAAATATACGCGACGACTAAAGGTAACAGGAAAGCAGCGGTAATGAAAAACAGGGCACTGTACAATCACAATAGGCATGATGTTGTGATAGGAATATGGAAAGGGGTAATGGTTCTTGGTCTGACGTTCGGCAATGCGGTCTTGTGCATGAGACCAGAAGTTCAAGCAAGATTAGAAATTAAGCAACGTGGAATAGGTAGGCTTGCTTCAGGAGCTCAGGGGAATACACCAAATCAGGGAGTAAGGGTGATATGGGATGGACATAATTTGAGAGCAGGGAAGCTAGCCGCAAGATAAAATTTGAGAAGTGATTGAGAGACATGGGGGAGGAGCATTGAGCTAGGAAGGTTTTCAGCTACTTGTAAATGAAGAATGTCTATACAAAATGAAGAAAGCGAGCCAGGAAATTGACTGGTAAATACTTAGATAACAGCAGGTGGCCAAACCAAAAAGAACTATCGGTTAAGAAGAAAGTGAAGGAAACGGAGACTGTCATGTGGAGAATGGGCGTGATTAAAAAGTCCGCACTAGAGATCTATCGAACTTTTAACCAGGAAATTGCCAAGGAAAGGATCTATGATAATACTAGGGGTAGTTCTCTACTGTTTGAGGCCAGGACGGGAGTACTGTGAACCAAGACATATCGGGCCAAATACGAAGGGGTAGACACAGTATGCAGTGCGTGTGGAGAGGAAGAAACTGCCGAACAATTTACAATGTTCTGTGAAGGGCTTCCCTCTATAGTCCAGGATGATGGCGCAGACTTTTTCAAAGCACTGGGGTTTACGGACCGGGAGGGCAAAATAGACTTTTAGCAGGTAGACTTAACTAGAAGGAGGTTATCTGATTGGTGGCCAAAGTCAAGGGACGAGTGAAAATTAAAGTCTTCACTGCAAAGTACGAATCCTCAAACTCACTTTTTAAAGAAAAAAAATAAATCTAGTTTTTGGTTCATTAAGTATTACGGCTTGGTTGCGCTAGCCACCCCCCTATCTAAAGGGTACAGCCATATCCATCCATCCAAACAAACAAAACATTGTTGGTAAAAAAAGCTGACAGGGAGATTCGCACCACTGACCTCAAGGTTTTAAAACGTATCAGCTACTACTACATGCTGTCATTGAGGCTTTTATATATAATGTCAGGCTGAACCTTCGCCTTGTAGATCTTTCGAAACTATGACCTTCATTAAAATGCATCAATTTACCCATTCATGTGACGTTTTATTTAATTCTATAAAAGTCATTCGCGGTTATCAGTTTCAAAGGATCTAAAAGGCGAAGGCTCAGAGTAACACTGTAGCTTGATTTCCAGCATGTGACAGTGGCTGAGAGGCTACGTCTTCGTTTCATAACCGGCACATTGGTGGTGAAGTGACTCCATTTCGTCCATACAGTTCACAAGGGGGTGCGCAAAGCAGTTTTACGTGTTCCTTCAAGACATTGAGAACTATAATAAAACCCTATCGGAAAAAAACGAATGGTGGGCATGGTGAAAACCACCACCCACCATTATAGTGGATTAATGTAGTGGGTGAATGGTGGGAAACGCCCACCATGGCGCATGGTGGGTATGGTGGGTGCTGCAGTGCCGGCAACACTTCAGCGCGAAATGACGTCAGAATCGCCGTGACGAGCTGCCACAAAAAATAAAAAAAAATTCTATAAAAACGGTATAAAAAACACCCGTCCCGTAAAAAAAAAAAAAAAGGCGCCATGGAGGATCGAACGTGCAACCTGTGGATTCTCATTTGAAGACGCTAACCACTGCGCCACACCAACATGACGTTGATTGCGTGTTAAATACTTAGTTGCCATACAAACTTAAGGTTCAACTTGGTTATGTTTGTCGTGTACACAACATGGACAAGATCTACACCTGCTACTAAATATTGCACATTTATTAAACACAAGCAACTGCGGCCTTTAACGGTTGCCACTATGTTAATGACACTAGTGCTATTTTTTGCAATTCACAACTTCAAGAAAAAAAAATCAAGTGGACTGGGGAGCAGCGACAGTTTACCGGTGGGGTCTGCCAAGTTTAATATCCGTTTCGCGCTCGTTCTAAAGGGCGACCTCTGTTCACGCTTTATGACGCTTTAGGCTCATTCCATAGATACGCCCGCCTAATTTATTTGATTGAGTATTGGGATGCTTTTCGCGCAATGTAGAGGGCGGTCGCGCCAACGCAATGCTGTAGCTCTTTCGCTAAAGCAACAACTACATAACGGCTTGGCCAAAACGAATGCAGTGTTCCGGAAACACTACGCTATCATATCGGTTCACCAAGCACACGAATTGCCACGTCTTAGTTCTCGTACAAAAGCTAGAGAAGTGCCGGCGAGTGTGACCGGCGGCTGTCGGTGAGAAGACACTTAATTACGTTCTCTAGGAGTGCTTTAATCGCGTCGCATCGATGTTTGTTGCTTCTTGAGCGGACACCATACAGAATGAAAAATGCTTCATTTAGGTTAATTGATGCCATATGGCTGCGCTGTATTGTCATACTTAATCGTCGTAATCGTGTATTCTGAAACCCGGAAGCACGGATAACACAATTGTACGGGCTCGGTCAGTAGGCCTAACCTTTGGTGGAAATCATGGTGGTAGAACATGTAGTGTACAGATCCCAGCTTTGTACACTATATAAATTGCACGCCATTATAAGCCCACCCATCATCTGCTTACTGCTTCCCAGCATTATCGCGATGGTGGGCAGAGCTTCTCAGCTTGGTACACCATGTGGCCCACCATAACAAGCAGCACCCATCATCTGCTTAGTGCTTCCCAGCATTATCGCAATGGTGGGAAGAGTTTCTCAACTTGTAGCCCACCATAATAAGCACCACCCACCATATGCTTAGGGCTTCCCAGCATTATCGCAATGGTGGGCAGAGTGTCCCATTATTGCCCACTATCTAGCCTCTGCTTTCCACCATCATTTCCACTTTACCCATCATCTGTTCACCATACCACCCAGTATGTCCCAGCATAACCACCATATTTTCCACTACGTCCCACCATAGCCATCATAATTTCCACCATGCCCACTATTATTTCCACTACTCCCACCATGTTTTCCAGTATCCACCATGGCAATTTTTCCGATAGGGAAATCTTTTCTATACGACGTTTCCTCATCGTCTTTCGATAGAGAAACTATCATCATCGACATATGTAGCATCTTGCTTCTCGCGTGCTGGCGCACACGAACGAGATTGGATGTGTTCGATTTTGTTTCCTTGCTGTCGCCCATTGTGACTGCGTTGTACTTGTCGCAGTACGAGGGCTTGTAGCTTCGTTGCTTCTTGTAGTCGTCTGCTTCTTGTAGTTTCTTCTTGTAGTTCCGCAGCTTCTTGTAGTCGTCATTCCACATGCATTTCATCAAGCAACATTGACAGCGAGCAGAGCGATTCATTTTCGTACTGCGCTTCCGCAAAGTCTCGCCCTTTTGAATACTTGCGCGCCAAGACGCTATCGTGCACGCGTCGTATAGCAGCACAAAACGACATCGTCCTTCTACCCTAAACTTTCAAGTGCAAAAGTGTTGTGGCGATTTAACACCACCGGTGAAAATGGCTGGCTTGACGTGTGTACGCAGACAGGCGACGCGCTCACGGACGGGATGTACTTTCCGGTCGTGGTCTAAGAAGACAAGAGCATCGGCGTCTTCCTATACTCGAGTGTTCTCACTGCACGAGAACAATTGGGAATCACCTTCTTGGAATCTGTGTGATAACCCTGCTGTCGGGCAAGGCGGGGGCTGGTCCAGGGTTTGCGACGCGCGCATCGTGTAGCGTCTTGATCGACGGTAATCGATTGCGGGTGGTGTCCGTTCCCTTTCGCCTTCGCATCAACGGCCAATGAAAGCAATAGCGATCCCGCGATGAGTTGGTCGTCTGCGCAGGAGTCTTGAGGATGACGGGTCTATTTCCTGGTCGTAGAGACCAAAAAGGCACGCCTTTCAGTGAGATTGTCTCTCAGTCCACCTAGTCGTCGAGTGCACAGACAAGGAGACAAGCTGCCGTGGACAGTGACGTGCTTGATCCGAGACAGCCAGTCGACAGCGCGAATCTTCTGTACAGTGTCAGAGGCACGCGCTACAGACCGGCCCTGCATTTAAAAAGAAAGCGAAGAAACTCAAAAAACCGGTCCGTTACCATAGGCTGGTTCCGTAGCAACTATAACACTTCTTGCCTTCAGGTGACAAGTTTTACGCCAGACGCTATGATAGCAAGTCCCCGCACTTAGCTGGTTGGAACAGACGCGGCATTGGGTCAACAGTCGGCAGCATCCAAGAAGCCTGGGACGTTGCGGGAGTCGTCCATCGTGTCCACCCATCGTTGAGTTGCATTATTCAATGCGTGCGATGGAGACAAAAATGGAACTTGCAGGCGGGGAATGGCTCTTGCTTGGCTGCTTGAGCGGAGCGCGAGTATTTCGAAAGACGACGGTTTTGAGCAGCTCTTACAACGTCCTGTGAACTTCTCCTTGCAGCTGGAAGTGTGGACTGAAATTGAACTAGGGCTTCGGCAAGCTCTCGTTGTACTGCGACAAGTACAACGCTGTCACAATGGGCGACAGGAAGGAAACAAAATGGAACACATTCAATCTCGTTCGTGTGCGCCAGCACGCGAGAAGCAAGATGCCACATATGTCGATGATGATAGTTTATCGAAAGACGATGAGGAAACGTCGTATAGAAAATTTTTTATTATAGTTCTCAATGTCTTGAAGGAACACGTAAGAACTGCTTTGCGCAACCTTATGTGAACTGTATGGACGAAATAGAGCCACTTCACCAAAATTTCGGCGTCGACGTTTGCGTCGGCGTCTTTGGTAGTGAGCGAAAAATCAGCGTTGTCGCAGAGCGAGACAATAAGCGATATGGCAAAAAAATCAATAATTAGAATCTTCAGTTCGAGTAAGAATTGAACAAGGCCTTCTGCGCGCGAGCAGGTGTTCTACCACAGAGCAACGTCGTTGCTTGAAACAGGTATGAAAAAAAAGACAATTTAATAATTCTATGTAGTGTGAGGTTCTTCTAAACACATGTCATAGTGCGTGGCAGAAGCGTTCAATGGTGCCAGGCAACAAAACATGCGAACTGCGCAATGAGTAGGTATATTAAAGTTCCCCACATTACAAAGCAATCTTATATTCTATCATCATCAGCAAGAAAAGCATCAACAAAGTGACCAGCTGTGTTAATTCGCGTGCTGCCTTGCTAACTTGCAGAACGCTTTTTTTAGAGTGTACAAGAAGCTCTACCGTCGATGATACGCATAAGGCAGTATCGTGGCGTAGTGGGCACTTCGAAACTGTACTTGAGTAAGCATTCAAGGAGGGCTTGCAACGCGCAATGTTACCCGCATAGACGTACGTTTCTATGCGGTACGGTTGAAGCATTCATGAAAACCGAAGCGAGGCTAGCAATAGAGCAGCTGGTGCTCTCAAGGCCCGATTCTCTCTTTCTTTCTGTCTCTCAACAGAAGATCCAGCTGGTCAAATTATCGCCGGTTTCCCCTTCATACAGAGTCTCTTATAACCCTAGTGTGATGTTCCGGCGTAGAACTGTAGAAATCCGTTTATAGTAGCATAATACTATATGTGATATGTTCTTTTATTTTTTTCTTTACAGAAATACTGCACGCCACTGGGCCCACGCCTGAGTGGGAATACAAAAGCGCCAAAACGTTAGGCAAAAAACGTATATAACAAACAACAATAATAACCGAATCTCAAAGAAATTGAAGTAATGCAGGTGGCGAAAAAGTAGTAGAAAAAATTGTAGCATATCCTTGGAGTGAATGATGATGAGTGGGGTGAAGCGTCCATCAGCACCTCGGTGCTTCCATCTACCCGTTCGTTCTCGCTTATATCCGTCCGCGAGACCGTCAGAGCGTCCATAAGTGCGTCCGTGAGTCTGTCCGCGCGTGCGTTCGTGAGTCTGTTCGTCCGTCCATGCGTCCGTCCGTGCGTCCATCTAGTGCACACTCTAAGTACTGCCATCCCCTGTGGCACAGACAGAGTAGGTATGTGCCACCGGTGGCTACCTACTACTACTACAACATGCATCGGAGGATGTACAGACCCACGTCTTAAGGAGCTTCACCCCTAAAACATGAGTGTGGATAGAGTAACAGTAAAAAAATTATCAAGCGAATCAAATATAACCAGTTCTTATTAACACTGGGAAAAAAGACTGTTTAAAAAGAAACCAAGGAGGGGGCATTTAACGCTGCTGAGGACAATAATTGGTTAGAAGACAATCATTCCGATGAGTAATCGTTTGCGGAAAGATAATTGAAATGGATATATTCTGGCAAAACAGGGATTTAACAAAGCGTATGACCATGACGAGTGTGCCGTGATAAAAGTGGAGATAAGTATGACGCTGGTTCGAGCCCGAGCTTCTGATTAAGCAAAGAATATAATAACTTCAAGCAATGATCCTTTTGCTGGGACTGCAATGGAAAAGTCTCTTGAGTTTTTATAAATGACGTATTAGAAAACTGGGGGCCATTTCAAGAAAATTAAACCACACAGCCTTTCGCTAGATTTTTTTCAAGCGTGGTAATGTTGACGTTGATGTGCGGGCCCCATATAATAAAAGCGTATTCAAACTTAGCCCGGATCCGGTGTTGATAAGCTCAAACTGTTTTTTTTTCAGGAGCCTCAAACGAGCTTTACATAACGGACCGCAGTGAGTAAATTTATACCTGCAGAGCTACGTGCAGAAGTGGGAAAATGTCAATTGGCGTTGTGGTTTGAAACACTCTCTTTCCTATATCTCCTATATGAGCTATTTCGAAAGGCAATTGGGCGTCAGGTTTCCTGAAGCATATCCATACCGATCTGCACAATGACTCAAATCTGGACGCCGATGCTGAAGTATGAGAGAGAGAGTAAAACTTTATTGAAGGGGAAAGGGAGAGGGGCGTTTTAGAGCCTTTATGGTTGGGGCCCTACGTCCAGGGCTCCACTGGCCTTAGCCGCCCGCCGGACTTGATCCAGTAGTGCGAGCTGCACTCCTGGGTCCGAGCTAGCGAGGTGTGCCTCCCACTGCTCCATACTAGGTGTTAAAGGTTCGCCGAGAAAATTGGTTATGTCACTTGGTTTACGATCGCACCCCCACGATATGTGGTAGAGAGTCGGTCTTCCGCCGCACCACGGACATACAGCCGGGTAAAGAGTTGGATGTATCGCGTGTAACTTCAGTAGGTGCGGAAATACATCCGTTTGAATTTTTCTAAGGTCAGTGGCCTCTTCCCCATTAAGGGATCTGTGAGGTGTTCCACATTTTTGACGCGTGAAGCGCTGGTGAGCTAGAATCTCCCTAGGTAAAATTGGCATGGTCAATGAAAGAGATGGATTCTCCGCTCGGTTACAAAACGCACGAGCTAGAGCGTCCGCCCTTTCATTGCCTTCGAGACCTGCGTGTCCCGGGCACCAGATCAAGCGATGGTGGTGAGTGAGTTTGGATCCTAGCAACCTCAGCCCCATTGCTGGAAGGCGGCCCCTTAAAAAGAGCCGGCAGGCTTCCTGGGAGTCGGATAAAATAACTGATGGCTCCCCTCTACGCTCCTGAAACCTTAAGGCTAAGGCTATGGCCATCGTCTCCGCCTTTGTAGCCGAGGTCGTGCGTACGGAGGCACTCGTTAGCAGCGTCATGTTGTTGTCGACAACAGTAATTATGTGTCTCTGCCAATCGAAACTGGCCGCATCGACGTACGCGACATTTGAAGCTGAGCCGAATTGCTTTCGAAGCCAGTTTACCCTCGCAGTACGTCGCTCAGCGTGAAATTCGTGATGCATATTTTTGGGCACCGGTGCGATTGAGATTCGCCTGCGGACCTCTTGGGCTACGTCGACCAGCTCCTCATCAATGTGCTGTGGGTGGGGCGAAATTCCTATTCTAGTGAGTATCGCCCTGCCTGCTGAAGTTTCACTTAGACGATTCCTCTGAGACATGAGGACTGCGGCACTGAGCTCAGCATAAGTGTTATGTATACCGAGAGCTAGGAGCCGCTCGGTCGGTGTGCTGGTGGGTAGACCAAGTGCTGCCTTAAAAGCGCTTCTAATAAGCACATCCACCTGGCTCTCCTCACTTCTGTCGAGTGAGTGGTACGGTAGGCCATACGTCACTCTGCTCAAAACTAAGGCCTGGACAAGCCGGAGAGTATCCTTTTCTTTCATGCCTTTTTTATGATAAGTGATGCGACGGATCATTCTAGCTATCTGTTTAACCGTAGTCTTTAAGGTGGTTATCGTGTGACTGGCTTTGCCATTGCTTTGGACCCAGAAGCCAAGTATACGGGCCTGAGTAACCTCGGCTATGGCATGGCCGTCTACCTGTAAGTTTATGGCACCGTTACTTTTGTAATACTTACTGTGTATTCTTATGAGTTCAGATTTTTCAGGCGCACAGCTCAGCCCACTATTTCTTGCGAACTCTGCCACAGCTGTCGCAGCAGCCTGGAGGGTCTGCTCTTTCAGCGCTGAAGTATGAAGATTTTGTTCCGCGGTTGTGTTTCAACGCAAGGTGACCGCATCGAGAGCACCACGAAAAAAAAAAATTTAACACCAGTGGCCAGTCGGTGTAGCTTATCCGCACAAAGAGTTATTAATCTCAATAGGCAAGAAAATAATTAAAGGAGCATTCAAAGGTGTCACGAACAGTCACAATGTCTTCAGAGTTCGTTCGACTCGCGTGTCCTTTATAGAATATCTCTTTGAAGGGCAGTCATGCATATATATATTTAGCATTTTATATATACATAGCTTTTTTTTCTTTCACGGAGCTGTCCCCATTGTCATGGGCATCAGCTTGTCCTCGTGGTGCACGCGAATGCGTGCCACGAGGCGTTCCATTTCACTTCGCTGCCATCTTGCATATCGACAGACGATCCACCTGCCTTAGGTCATCGATGACTTCAAGCTAGCCACTTACGTAGAGCCCTTACGTCGAGGCCTCCAGACGACACTTGAAAACCCTGGTGAGCGCCACGAGCCAGCCGTATTCTTTATGCCATCGTTCAGGCCAGGCATACGTGGAAGACGCCATTCGCCCCCGGCAAGTTTCATTCGCCAATTACGTATCCAGGGCCCACGCTGAGATTATCGTCGAGTAATAATTCGCCATGATGATAAGCAACCATAAAGGAATAATGCTGCCGGCTTCAAGGCTTCTCAGATGTTAGCACCTAAATATACGACGCCGCATAATTTCTGATGCAGTCGGAGCTCCCTTCCGGCGTGTCGAACAGTGCTTCTATGAACGACCAGCCTCCACAGTGGCTGCGAGGGCGATGTGGCAGGCAGTTTTAGAAGTCGACCAAGATACTGGACGCCGCTCAAATTGTCAACCGTCTCGAGGCGTCGCCGTCGTGCAAAAAGAGGTAAAGAAACTGAACGGAAGACTAACCAGACTGCCCGTTCAGGGTACCCGGAATATCCAACGTGGTAGAATGCCAGGGACATTTTATTCTGGCTCCACACACACCTCTATGGAATCAGTGTGTCCTAGCGTACGAAGACTTCCAACAGGCCGTTCCGATCCAAGCCTCTGGTGCAGCAAGGAAGAGCGTCGCTTTCACCTGCTACAACGTGTGCGTCGTGGAATTTTCAACCTGCGCGTCTTCGAGATGGCAGAACAGAACGCGAGCCACGAGACGCCCCCCATATCCCTCCTTGCCTGGCAACTGTCGCCGGATGAAGCTAAAGTGGCCTTTGATACTGGTAATCTGCGGCTGTTCAGGGAGGAGACAAATGTGGTGGGACGCGCGTGCAAGCTGGCACGCTACAGGCCCACTCCACGAAGGGTCGGTCACTGGAAGATGGGCGTCCAAGCCATGAGTACTCGTTAGGCAAGACGATGACCTCTTGAGGGCATCCTTGGCTTGCTTCCGATGTCCTTGGCAAATTCGATTATGGACTGCATTGACGCAGGTCAGCGCCGTTTGGCGGCCTAACACACGAACCACGACAAGTCGGGACGATTTACGCAGTTACTTTTATGGACGTAGCTATGATTGTGAGAGTGCGCTTTGTCGCTGGTGTCGTTTCGTCATTTCATAGATGTAATAAATGTATTGTGATGCGTACAAGTCTTTAAGTTTGCCAGCCACATGCGCAACTTTAGGTGTCGCTTACACAAAAGGCTAAGTGCTGTTGTTTATATAGAACAACAAATGTCTGGCAATCTGTGCCACGAAGATAAGAGCAGAGGAAATGTATACACTCGCAAAGAAGAAAAAAACACGGAATCACCACCTTTGTCTGGCAACATAAAGGGTTTGAGAAGCTGGTTTGATGAGGGTGAGCTACGATGGTGTAAACAAGCCACATTCTTGCGCAGCAAAGCATAGTTCTGTTCGAAGCTGGGATAGAGAAAACTGCTCTTCTTTGAAAAGTGCTAAGTCGCAGCAATACACGACACGCGAATCACGACTCGTATGTAGAATATGAGCTTCTCCTTGCGTCAGTAAATGTTAATTATTATGATGATAAAAAAACATGGCACCGTTGAGGCAAACGCGCTAGCCCGCTTCGATCGGAACTCGGGCCAACCTTGGGCGTGCCACTTGCCCAGGCCTATAAACGGAGAATTTCCTTATCAATATCACTTAGTCATTTCACACTAAAGAGAAGTTGTGAGGTATATATTGTCCCTACTATTCAGAATAGCCGTTTGTTTAGCCACGCCTGCTAAGTTTTGTAACAGAGAATCTGAATATACTTGAAAAAAAAAACACGCAAGACAGACACCTACACGTTACTGTCGAAACGTGAGGACGCAATTACAACGCAAACACAAGCGTTGGTTTAAAACTTCGCAGCCACACGGCTCACGACGGCGACATTGTAATTTCGAGGAGCAAGGGGCCAGCGTCGATGTGCGCTGCCACGTTGTTGCTTTCTTGTTTTTTGGTGTGGTCGTTTCTGCTCAAATGCTAAGAGCGCTGGCTGCTCCCATGTGTACTCCCATCACTCGGCAAACGTGCGTCGTTATTTTAGGGGCGAAGCTCCTTATAACGGCACCTGTTCGACCTTCGTAGCTGTTGTAGTATGTAACAAGTATAACATTTCGACCTCCAAGGTGGTGCCGGTGAGAGATTTCTTCTGTGCGTTGTTGAACAATAAAAAATAGTGCTCAATGTACGTGCCAATGGCTGCTAATGGGGAAAGAGAGACAGGAGCAACAGGTTTACACTGTGCTACAACAAGCTTGTGTGAGGGAGTGTAGTTGTCCGCGTTATCTGCGGCATCTTCGGAACGTTAAAAGGCAGTCACTCGGCTGGATTTCGTACCAGACGTGTTATCGTCCGTGGTGTCCACTTTTTAGGAACCAGTCTACGGACATCTATAACTGGCTCCCAATCTTTTACCTTCGTCTCAATAACTACTTCTCTCTCCCCCTCCCTCTTAATACTCCCATTTTCTCGTGAGTTATGTACTGCTGAGCTGTCGCACTTTGATGTAGACAGTTTTGGGGCTCACTATTATTTTAAATTTCCCTATTTAGGAATCACGACCAGCGGAACCAAGATTAGACGAGCTCATGCACAAGGTTTCAATTTCCAGTCACGGCGGCCGAATTAATGCAGGGATAAAAGGCAAACACACCAAAGTGTAGCTTGGTTTAGATCCACGTCAAAGAACCGCAGCTGTTCCAAGTTATTTTGGAGACTGACGGCTACTCCACGTGTTGCCTATAAAAAAATGGCTCTTAGACTCACAATATGCATCCTCCAAGATATGCATGCACTGTTGCTTCCGACTCATTCCCGTGATAGCGATTGACCGCACACAGGTTTCCCATTGGGGGGGTGGGGGGGACTTCGAAAAGAGCCAGAACTAAACTAAATGTAGTCAAAGTAGCAATGACATTTATTTTGTCGCCAGATGTGTAGCAAATATCAACAAAAGCTGTAGTAAGAGTAGGTGTAGAGTTTCATTGTTAATAAATAAATAATGCTATTTATAAAGGAAACAGTAAATAAAGAGAGTACATTTCTTCCCGCTATCTTGGTCTCTTCAGGTCACATATAACTACATATAAATGAATAAATTATAATAAATTCAATGCACTATGCTAACAGTCTTGGTAGAACAGATATAATTCTTGTCAGATAGAGTGATTTTGAAAAAATTTCAGCCAAACTATAACTGTTTGGTCGTTCTTCCACAATGTCATAGGTCGTATTTTATTAGAAGAGGTCACATAATATATGGCTTGAAGGTCTTTCCAGTACCTTTTGTTTTGTTTTTGTGACCTTATGTTGCGTTATTATTTTTAGTACCTAACACCAGTCCAGAATCGAATAGCGAAGTGTTAATTTCCATCTTCTGCTGTTTTTTTTTCTCCTCCTCTCATTGCTCGCACCAAAGCAGGGCATTGGCCGAGTAGTAAGTGAATTTTTTTTAGTATTTTGTTTAGTACATTACTCGCATGAGCTACAATTGAAAAGTAATGAAGTTAAGTACGAATTATTAGTAATGAACTATTTAAAGAATGAAGAATTTAGCTTGATATTTTCTTATATATACTGATTAATTCATCAATGGCAAAGAAAACATCTCCGTGACTGTAGCCCAGAGCACAGAAACCAAAACGAAGAATAACTTATTCTGACACTTTCGGACCGACAGAATTCGAAGAGGTGGTACTATGAATCTTTTCCTCAATGCCATAAACCGGCGACAAGATAGGATGAAGAGGTGCCTATATTCTTGAGAAGCTGTCAATGCAAGGTCTGATAAGATTTTTCCGAATGTCAGTGTGCGGAAGCTTGTGATTGGGATGTATGCTGTGAGCGGAAAAAACCCGAATGATTGCGCCAAAAGTGTCTAAGGAATCGGCCCTTTCATTCAACAACAAACCTTCGCGGCCTGATGCGCAAATTAAATTAATGCAGTGAAGGCCTCCGGGAATTAGTACTTTAAAAAAGCTGTAGTAGAGGCGTTCCACTTTATGTGTAAAGAGAAGAAAGAGCACAGAAGTAATGAGTCCGTGATAATTGCAACTACTGCAATTCAACTACTTATCTTTCGTAAAGCTAATATTAGGGCCATAAACACTGCCATAACAACAGGAATAAAATCAGGCACTCGTAATGAAGGCCACACGAGATTCAGGGCAAAATACTTCCTCAGCCAGCTCTTTCCTCACATTGCGAAGCGTCCGTTGCAGTAACAGCATTGTTAAGAAGATCATTTAGACATTCTTGTCACAGTGCATTTAAAATGCCGCGTGGCAACAATTGTGCATGGATAGATGGATGGATGAAAAACTTTATTGACGTCCTGAAGGACTCCACGCCCGTTTTTAAGGGGAACTTGAACACTGATCTTGAACTCAAACTGAAGATTCGCCATGCAGTTGCTCACGCCTGAGCTAGGTCTGGTGGTTGAGGCATTTTAGGCAGGAGTAATATTGAAGCAAATGAAAAAGTAAGCGCTCGCTTTTCACTAAATCAATCTTTTAATAAATACATTCTCCCACGCGCTTCTCATTTGTAAGTATGGTATATTATTGTACCAAAAACATTTGGTGTCAATAGCACTACCAGGGGTGTATGCAGAAATTTTTCTCACGGATGTGAGGGGGTGCTTTTTTGATCTGAAGTGGGCGCCGTGGGCAGGCTATTTCGCTGTACGCCATGGCGAAAAAAATTTCGGGGGGGAGAGGGGAAGGCACGGGGCCAGCGTCACAACTGGGCACTGTATGTATTTCTTGGCTCCACATTCACAGTCCCTGCATGAAATACACCGATTTCGCCTTTCCTTGTCCAGGTCAGTGTTCAGACCCACGCCCACGCAACAGCACCGTCTAAGTAACATCATCAATCTTTAAGGTTCCGCTTTTCTTTAATTTGTGCGCCGGATACAATTACAGGGCCAAAAACATACGTTATAGAGGCTTTACAGTTCGAATAAAAATGCTTCGCATGGTTGCCAGCGCACTGCGTGAAACGTTCGCTTTGGCTTCGCTGTCATCGTCTCTACTGGCCGCTTACCTGAAACCAAATCCAGGTCTTCAAGCCCACCGCACGTCGTGTTCTGGTCATGTCATCAGCGGTATGAAGGACCCCGTGAACGGCTTGTCTACCGCACCACAAGCGAAAGTAATTTTTACGCGAGCTTCGGCTCTGAAGAATTCGTTCATTGCACGTTTCATTGGCCACACTTCCGGTGACTTGGACTGGAATGTAGCCGAGGAGGAGTTCACCACAGAGGAAGGGAGATCACCAACTAATCCACCATGAGCGTCGTCGACACGTTGAGCCCACGAACTACAGCCTGGCGTTATCAACAGCCTATCTATCTTCTGAACATTGTATATATTTAGTTAGATTTTTTGATGCCGTTAATGTTGCCGTTCCTGTAGGTCGTAATAAATGTCTTACAATGCGCATGCGCCTTTCACTTAAGGGGGAAGGAGGAGTAATGTTGAATGCGAAGCATTTTTTTGCATATTGCAAAGCATTTTTGACATCTATCTCTCTGTCTATCATCTATACACGCCTGAATGCTCTCGAGCTTAACCCCTTAACCTGGGTTAAACCGAAACTAGTATGGGAGGGCAAGATGGTTTTATGAATATGACCCGCTGCTCATCAAACGATTGTCACAATCCCAGATTGTCACAATCCCATCGTTTGCGTCGTCAAACACTTGCAGACAGTGGCAAATACCCGTGGGTGGTATATGCCACTGGTATGCGGTTAGGTGCTAGCAGTGATCGACAGTTTACATCAACCGGGGAGTACAGCCATGGGTAATTTTAACGCATGAGCACCAAAGAAAAATTTTTTCGCTTTTATAACCTCGAAAAACCGGAGGACCAATGAGCGGACCCTTGGCAGGAGCTCAACACCACTTCATCTTCAGTTTTTGGGAACCTTGAGGCTTGATCTAAGAAGCAGGGGGGGTTGACGCTGCAGTTGGGTGCCTAGATGCCTGCTTTTGCACGCATTGGGGACCCTGCACTGCAGCGATACTTGACCCTCTTCACCCCCCCCCCCCCAGGAAGGGAGTTCACCAACCAATCCGCCATGATGCTTGCAAACCACAAGGGGTTCTCCCAGATACCTAGAATCGCCGACTGTCGCGCCTCAAGGCACATTTCCATAACCATTCGAGCTAAACGGGTCTAGGACGCAGATTCCGGAGCTGCCGACGAAGATGCTCTGGGAAGCAAGTCGGACCTTCCCGTAGCTCTACGATGTTGGCGCACCCCGGCGCACTTGTCTTCGTGGCGGCGTCAACCCCTTCGCATTTGATATATCTAGTTCGCTACGGCACGCTTTTGTCGCGTAGTCAACGCCCACTATCAATAGAAGTGAAGATTTGGTCTTCGAAGCTGCCATGATCTTGTCGCAGGCCCGCCATCAAGCACTGGTTCGTTAAAGCCAATCTGCGGTCGCCTTTTAAACCTGGCAAGCGCAACACTTTACTTCGCTTGACCGAATCTTCCTCCGAGACGCCTAGTGCATGGCTAGAGGTGGCACAGCAATCTGCATCGCACGCCGCCGGCTACGACAGCATTTCGGTGACATGGAATGTAGAGTACGCGGACAACTCTGAACCCTTCACCGCCTGTTCAAGCAGCGTTATCAAGGGTCGCAGGGCAAGCCGACGCCAGAAACCTCCCACGCTAACGTGTACAGGGACGCTTGCACACTACGAGAAGGCATAACGGCTACAGTCCCTTTCGGGCCATGACAAGCGTCTGTTTCCACCAGCACGTCACAAGTCCTCAGGAGTCTAACGGGCCAATACAAACTTCAGCGATCGAGCCCCTCATTGACTACAGCTGCAGAGGAAACAACGACGTCGCTATGCGCACTTGTAGCATACTCGTATAGCATCACGCCTGCGGCTGATGCGCCTTCAAGTCTTAAAAGCCACACGACACCTCCATCGTTTTTCTGTTTCGAGCCAGTGTTGCCCGAATGAGCGTAAGCGAGCGGTCGCATCTCCGACAAGCAGAGGTTTACCGAAGAGTTCACGACCTCTGATGCACGGCAGATACATCATCGGGCAACCGGCAACCGAGTGACCAGGTCCAGTAAAGCACCGTCCATGCCGTGGACAACTTCGGGGTGGCGAGACCGAAGTCTTTGAACTGCTGGCTACTTACATGGATCGAGGCAGGACAGCGTCGTCCATACGTTGAGCCCACGAACCACAGCCTGGCGTTATCAACGGCCTACCTATCTTCTGAACATTGTATATATTTAAATAGTTAGATTTTTTGATGGAGGTAATGTTGCCATTCCTGTAGGTCATATTAAATGTCTTACGAAGCGCATGCACCTTTTACTTAAGGGGGAAGGGGAGTAATTTTGAATGTGAAGCATTTTTTTGCATACTGCAAAGCATTTCTGGCATCTATCTATCTCTCTATCATCTATACACACCTGGAGCCTCTCGAGCTTCACCCCTTAACTTGGGTTAAACCAAAATGAGTATGGGAGGGCAAGATGGTTTGATGAAGATGACCCGCTGCTCACAACATGATTGTCACAATCCCGTCGTTTACATCGTCAAACACTTGTCCAAGACAGTGGCAAATAACCGCGGGTGGGGCATGCCACTCTGTATGTGCCACTGATATGCCGTTAGATGTATGCAGTGATCGACAGTTTACATCAACCCAGGAATGGAGAGTACAGCTATTGGCAATTTTAACGCACTAGCATCAAGAAAAATTGTTTCACTTTTATAACCTCGAAAAACTGGGGGACCAATGAGCAGACCCTTTGCGGGAGCACATTACCCCTTCATCTTCAGTTTTTGCGAACCTTGAGGGCTTGACCTAAGAAGCAGGGGGAGGGGGGGTTGACACTGCAGTTGGGTGCCTTGATGCCTGCTTTTGTGCGGATTGGAGACACTGCAATGCAGGGATACTTCACCCTCTTCACCCACCCATTGTACACCCAGCATAATACAAGATAGGGCATGCCTGTGGTGGCAATGATGAAATAACCTAATACAGCATGGTGCCAACCTGCATACTGCAATGATCGTCGGTATTTGCATGCGTTGCACGATACGTGTAAAAATAGCTCATCTACGCTCTCACGATTGCTGTGCCCAGATTTCAAAAGTGCTCCACATTTCACACTTAGTTTTACAGAAAGTGTGTTGTCCTTGACAGTCAAGAAATTGAAACTAGACCCTTGGGACACTTACAAACGGTGCCTCCCTAGCCTGACAACAAGGGGAGTCATGGCAGAAAGCTACCATGAGGAACAAGACAGAAAGCTGCATGTCACTAATGCCATGGAAGCTTCATTGAAGAAACATTCTATCAAATTGCATGACTATTACGATATAGAATCTAAAGTTATTTAGATGAGCGACCCACAAATGATGAGACATCTTTTTCTAAGCTTTACAGGTTTAGAAGCTCAAGGAGTGCTCCATTATGGTAGGATGAATATGCAAGTCAGTAAAGGTAAATTTCTCAATCTGGCAAACACTGGGATTACGCAGACGTTGCATAAACTTTTATTGCATTATTAACCATGCAAATCAGAAAAGGAGATTTCACTCAAAGTAAGGTTGACAGATCTTGTAGAAAGGGAAAAGACTTTGGACATATCCGCATAGATGATCTTCCATTTAGACAGAGTACGCTGCTTAGTTTTTAAACACTTTATTTACACTCTGTATTGATATGTTCTTACAGCTAAAGTTCACAGCAAAGTGTTCGTCAGAGGGACATAAAAGGTAAGGAGGCAGACACGGCACACAATCCAAGCTGCCAGATTATATTTTCTTTGGTGCAGAATGCTTGGAGCCCCTATTATGTGCTGCCTATCAAATAAAAGATAAAAAAGTGACTTGAAATCTGCACTCTGGACATAGCTCAGTTGACCAGGCACAGACGTGGGCAGACAGTTGCAGATTGAAAGCACCGACGTGGAACTTGCTCAGTCCAGAGGCACACACTGAAGTACACTTTGTGGGACAGGCTTGTCGATTGCCTCCAGGTCCACAAAGCCATCTGTGGAAATGGTGGATGAGAATGAACACATACCAAGAAAATTTTACTCGCAGCTTTGAATCGAGGCTACATTAGAGTTTAGTCATCTTGGGGTGACATGTTTTATAATGAGGTGTCCCATACAGTCAGCTGCATTATATCTCCTTAAGGCACAATGTCTACCTTTCAGAACAAGACATTTCCATAAAAGAGTAATAAAAACTGATTTGGACTCATTTAACCCTCACCAAAATCGGAGAGATTTCACTTGTCTTCAACACGCACGTATTTTTGAAGAAACTAAGCTTTTCTGAAGACATACTCATCATTGCTGAGTGGCTCAACGTGTTATACTCACAGTTGATACCACTAATAGCAAATGACACATGTACTATTTAAAGTCCGACTACTTCTAAATAAACATATCTTGTTACGCCGCATTTCCATGTACTTACTAAAAAGAATAATTTTATGGTGTGCTTCGCAATATGGTGTGCCTCACAATTAAAGCACAAAAGTTTGACAAGACAACGCATAACAATTCACACCTTGTGGTGACAATGCATGAGGGACAACTTACACCCGCGTTATTGCCACCGTAAGCTTTCATTTAGGCATTTCTGCTCATTTAGGAGTTTCTGCGCTGTAACACACAATGTGACACTTTCTATCGTATCACACCCCTATATAATGCCACTGACCTCGTGACCATAGTAATCATGTTGGAATGTGAATGCATTATTCTGGCTTCAAAGACACAGTTGCAGAGGACCAGATTCTAGTACTAGATGCCTTTGATCTCATGAGAGTACAATGAACAGGTAGCTTATTGTGATAAAAACAGAGACATGCACATGTAGGTATATGAGTTCCTGACGTGAATTTTTTCAATGAGAGACAAATAAAGTGCACTACCAAGGATTAGCTGGAGATGGTCATAATATTATTATTACGAATAACCTTGAATGTATGTACCAAAATCGCGATAAGACATGGAGGCATGGCGTAGTGGAGGGCTGTGGAAATTTCAACCGCCAGCCTCAACCATTTCACCTCCATCGAAATGTGACTGCCACGACCGGGATCGAAACCGCGACCTTTGGGTCAACTGCCAAGCACCGAAACCACTGTTCTACTGATGTGGACAGCTAGGGATGGTCAGGTGAAACACTTGCACATGTTCTATCACTAATCTATCATCCTCGTCTTTCGACATTTCCGAAGACTGCACAAATACATATTTACACCAAGTGATAAACTTCAAGGAAAAAAATGATAAGAACTCCTAGGTATCTCACTTTCCCTGGTGTCGTGACACAGGCAAAGTGAAGGTGAATGTCTGATGCGATGTACTAAACTTTCACAAAAGCGCACCATAAAATCGGACATAGAGCTTGCCAGGTTTGTGGCAGGAGCATAGAAAGCCTCACTATAGGCCAGATGAACGTGTGAACCAAAAGACTAAAATCTGCAACAGCAGCGCTGTCTGCGAGATGCCATTTCGCAGACGACAATTTTTAGCGTCCTGTTTGTACTGGTAATAAGAGAGCCAACAACAGAAAACCAAACAATGAGACACTTGCAACACGCTACATGTCCAGTAAGTGCGAGTCTATTCTCCAAAGGTTTTACTGCATCAATTCTGTACCAACTCGACAAGAGGTACGATAATTTTCGCATCACTATTGGTGTCCAGTGAAATCCTGACAGCAAAAGAAAACTTTGTGCGAGCACATTCGGACGATGTGCACGCACGTTTCCCGTCCCGTCGAGCCGTGTTCCACGGCAGCTCCAGCTGCCAATTTCGCCTACAATGATGCATCATCACCGCGCTGTCTGCCAGCGCGCAAAGGCTGGTGGAATTGCATCATGCTCCACCGTGAACCTCAGCAGTGCTGCGGTGGCTTGCACTCGTATCGTGGCCGGTCCAGCCAAACAAAGGGCGCTGCAAGCGCGTTGCCCCGCTGAACGTATGGCACCGCAAGAGTGCACAAAAAACTACATCGATGTTGCCAGCCAAAGATACCATGAGATTTTACAGTAGTTTTGCCATTCCAGGTTGCCATTTGCAAAAACATTTTTATGACACAAGGTAGTTTTTAGTAACATGCACCAGCATCAGCATCACCCAGAGTGAGTGCCAGGACAACACAAGCAAGCACGGCCGTTTACACGCAGTGAACAACATTTTTGGAGTGAGCTTATGCTTGCGTTGACACTAAATACAATGTCTCCATTCTGATACAACCTCAGCACTCAGCCTGGAAAAGTGATTTTTCGAGTGCTCACCTTCCATGTAGCCCAAGTCCAGCATGGACGGGGGTGAAATCTCTGGGGGCATTGGTGAAACAACTGCTACGCTGCGCCTAAAATGCAGCCTCACGCCACGCAGGTCTCTAAACACCTCGAAGTGCTTGTCCTCCAGTTTGAACTCCTCTGGCAAGTCGAAGAAGCCCTCTGTAGAGAAAGCGGAAAAGTGAGAGAACACGAAAGGTATAGCTTACCACAAGCAATTTATATTTATATAGTTCGCTCAAGAAATAAACATAGAAGTATAGTACTTGTTCGTTAGGCCCGTGTAAATACTCGCACACTTCAAATATTTGAACGAATATGACAGTATTAGAATTCACATAAATGCAAAGTTATTAAAAATAAATAGACCAGACCTGTATATGTTACACAAACAGGGTCCATACTTGTTTACATGACAAAAATTCAAGAGTTTTCAAGGACTTTCAAAGCTATGTGGGCAAAGTTTCAAGGACCACATTGTCCATTGAAAACTCAACACATTTTCAGAGGAGGATAAAGGCTTGAAATAACTAGAATTGATCAAAAAAGGGTAACATCATGGAGCAGATGTCGAAAACATGGCTCCAATAATATTTTCTTACTAGACAACTTTCAATCAGTTTCTGAAACTTGCATAGGTAATCACTTTCATTATGACACAAGTTGCAAACTTTTACTCAGATAGAAAACACTATGAAACAAATTGTGAAATGCCTTGTTGCGTTTGCCGAATGTTGATATCTCTATTCACTATCTTCTGCTGCTTGCTCTTGGCAGTCTTCCTAAGGACGTTTGGCTTGATGATGCACATCAAGTGTTTGTCTCTGCATTTTCTGCATACAAGTCTGCTATAGCTATTAATTGCTCAACAGAAGCTTCTATTTCCCTTTCTTTTTTTTTTGTAAGCATTTCGCACCTCCTCCTGAATGCAAGATTAATTTTTCTGTTTCCCTTTCTCCTGCTCCTGTCTTTTTAGAGTTTCCAGGAATCCACGATGTCGGTTCCTTGAGGGAGCTGCTGATCTTAATTCCTTTTATGATGGGCACACTAGATATTTCCCCTGCTACATTGACGGCATCACAAATATTGCGATGTCAAATATGTAGGCTTGTGCGAATATTCGAATGCTTCGAATATTCAAACGAATAGGTGAGTATTCGGATTCACTTCGATTCGAATTTAAACTATCGAATATTTTCGAAGTATTTGCAATAAACTAATGAATGTACCTGTAAAGGTGGTTTCACTGCAACGTAGTGGTGCAAAACAGTGAAAGCACCTACTCCGGAGAAATTTGCTTTGCCGCAAAGCCCCCCTTCAGATTTAAGAGGGCCCTGCAACACTTACTGAGCATGGTCAGAAAACGCTGCCGATCAATAGTCGAGGTTACCAAAAACACGCGAGGCAAGTTTTATAGCACAGCACGCGCCCTGAAATTGACAATTATTTTTAAAGCTAAACGTTGCTCTCTTCCCACGGCAAATGACACTACAAGCTCAAAAATCACTTGTCACAGCCAAGAAAGAAAACATGGCCCTGGTCACAGTCATTGGCTGATTTGAGCATGGTGCGCTCGTCGTTACCGGACCGCCACGGGAAGCAGCCGCTTGTCCACAAGTACGTGCACAATCGCACTGAGAGGCCACATATTCGAAGAAAAAAGAGAAAAAAATGCTCAAGGTCACTATGCCCTCGTGATCTTTTTTTCTTTCCCCGTGCCATCCTTCCCTTCTTAGCTTCCAGCTCTTTTGATGGGTCGAGAATGGAAAATGCGATTGCAGCATGCGACAAATTTTTGGAACTGCGCTCGTACTGGACTGATTCTAGAAACTTGGCGGCGGTAAATTTGCGAGGCGACAAGCGTGTTTACTGGCTCCATGGATACTTGAAAAAGTGTTGCAGGGCCCCTTTTTACTCTCAAATCAATCCTTGATTTCATTAAGCTTGATATGATGCTTTATATGATTTAAGTATACTAAACTTTAAAACGTTATGTATCTTACAGGTTATCACTCGGATCCCATGGAAACTATTAATCAAGGTTGTTTCGACTTCCTTTCAACGAAAAAAAAAAGTCATTTGCATAGAGCCCCTACTTCAATTCAAAAGAAATATCGTGCAGGTTAGTTAGGTTATGATAAATATTCCCTTTTTTATATAATATACATACTATTCGAATTCGATTTGAAAGTATTTGACCAAAATCACCATTCACTTCGAAGTTGCTTCGACCCTGAAATTCACTATTCGCACAAGCCTACAAATGTGTGACAGTGCTTACTAAAGAAAAAAAGAAATTCAAGGATTTTAAGACATTTCCAAAAGTTACACCACTTTCAATGCCTTAAAAGAACTTTTCAAACTCAGGACCTTTGATTATTTGAAGGACCCGCATGAACCCTGAAGAAGAAAGGTAGTAACTGATCAGAACTACTTTAAAATTCATATGATTACAGAGCTCAAGTACAGCCCCAAAAAAGTAACGGTCATTACAGAAGCCTAATCAATTACTGTTGCATTAATTTCCTTCAAAAATTTATTTGCATAACATGAAACCACAAGTTAAACATTGCGGCTTGAGTGGTCGAGAGGTCCGGAGGCTTGCGTGAAGGCTGGGTGGCTTACCATGGCTGCTGCGATGTAGTGTTGCAGCTTTTTTCAACGAGAGGTGCTTATCGAAGTTGTGGTCGCAGATTCTTCAGTGTTTCCTCATTAGGAGCCAAGCTGCTACACTAAGCACTATCTTAATGCATGCGCTAGAGGGGAGGGTGATGTCACAAAAGAACACCATGCGCACCAGCCTGTGGTTAAGCACTGTTTCGATGCTAGTGTCCATGTCCTCTATGAAGCGTCACGTTTTACTGTTGCTGATGCTCGGGTAATGTGTTGCAGGTAAGACCAATGAAAAAGTGAAAAAAAAAAAAAAAAAAGCTCCGATAGGGGGGCCCCTACAAAGCAATTGCATAAGCTTTGGGACAAAAGCTACTGTAGAAAACTGCTTAAAAGCTTATTTTGGGAAAAAAAATGTCACTAACTGTAATCAATTACAAGAATGTCATTGAATATTCCAGCATATTACAGTTTCTGAAAATTAACTGATTATATTATAAAATGTAATTGATTACAAGTAATCTAACGTTACTGAGTTATTACAACTCTGGAATGTAACCACATTTGACCCTCCTAGTAAAGATGGCTTCACTGCAGGATAAGGTGCTGTTCTGTGAATCTATAACCAACTATGCAACTCCAAACAAAGCAGGCAGTGTAGTAGTGCTAACAAAGTCATGAAAACCTGGAGTACATTACATCAAAGGACTGGCAAACGACTTCCTTGGCTTTCCCATTGTCTGTCGTTGACTGGGCTGGTGCATACTCCAAGACTTCACTTTGAGAGCTGTCACCACACCCTAATTATCAAGGGAGGCACCCCATACCTTTACTTAGTTGGAAATGCATATACAGTCGTTCCACAAAGGTTTTCCACAGTAACGGCTGCCGAGGACTTACAATACTGCATTCCGAGAACTGCCTACTTCCCCCACCTTTACTCCCTACAAGCTGGAGACCAAAAGGAAGCAGTTCTGAAAAGCAGTACATATAAGTTTTACATCTGTTGTGAGGCTTAAACACAGACATGCTAAGCAGTGGGGTGAACCGACAGATGTTGTTGAAAGAAAATGGGCAACCTTTCTAAGCTGTAGAAGGGATGCATCCCTTCTGATCAATGAAAAGATTAGAAGGAAGGGAGCTCAGTGGCTGGCAGAAGTACATAAAAAAGATAGAAAGGCAGCTGCGAAATTTTGGAACCATCTAAACTCCCTAAGAAATGAGACGAGCCTAGAGCAGAGTTTTATAACTACAGCCCAAGGTGCTAGGCTAGAAGGGGACGAAGCTATTGAATATATAAGAACAAGGGTGACAGA
>NW_023607269.1:0-38206 GCF_013339725.1 Rhipicephalus microplus
CAGTAAATCACGCAGTTGAGCGCATCGTTCATGGTAATGCAGAAACTTTGCGATAATATACTCCACTGAGGCATCGCGATGAATAGAGTGATCGCAAGTCTGGGACGTTCTTCTTTAGATAAGGCACATGAAGTGAGGTTTGTTTGTGACACCTAATCGTAGACCATACCAGAGCGAGTGAAATGGTCGATCCATCTTATGCTGCGAAGTAAATTGCGGAGTCCAGTCGGGCTGTGTTCGGCGTGTCAACACTTACTGCGCATGCACAACAGCTGGCCCTAGCACCTTGAGAACGCACTAGCGCATTCCAGCCTGTGTAAGCGGCTGCGTAAAACACTGCGAGCTCTCCCCTTTACACCCTCTCAGCAATCACGTGATGGCATCGGGCAAAGAGGTGCTGCAGACGCGCGATGAACAAGTGCGTTGCGTCCTAGCAAGAACGCGCTGGCACCCGCTAGCACGTTCGATTTTGCGCAAGTGGCTGTGCAAGATGCTGTGACCTCTCCCTCTTACACTCTCTCAGCAATCCCATGATGGCGTCGGAGAACTAAATTGAGCAGACGCGCGATGAACCCACGTGTTCCCGTGTGGCATGCTCCAACGAGAGTTCGGGGCGAGTAACAATGATCAACCCCACTTTCAAGTACGCCTTAACATCGGGTAAGGTGCCCGTGATGAACAGAAGGTTAAGTATACCCATGCGTCACTTTGCATGTAGTCATGGTTTCCTTAGGTGAAAGATGGAGTTTTTTGTATCGAGTGTAAATCGGAAGAACGGTTCATTTCTTACGAGAGTGAAGACGCTATGTTCATTAGGACAAGCGTCCTTGCACATTTTTTGGTGCTGTTCAGGAAGAAGATTCTAGCTTTCCGAGAAAGAAGGGAGCTCTGGTCTTGAGTAATTTTTTTTTGCTGTAGAGACCAATTTGCCTACAGATTCATTTCTGAACAGTCCTATACATACGTTAGTTGGAAGCTATTGAAAATTGATCGCGTGACTCACCATACAAGAGGTGGTCACTGTTTCAGGATTTCATATACGATGCTGTCATCTATATGGAAGTTTTATTCCTTAATGATCTGCTGCGCTCCTTTGGAGTTCCCACATATTACCCAATTGTGGCATTGATAGTTTCGGCAATAAATTTTAAACCTTGTAACAGTGCAACATGCTGCGATATTGTAGACAAAACCTTTCGAGGAAGATGAGAGACTCTTTCTAAATTACATACTGGTATTAGAAATTACGCACTTAAGCTTTCATTACTTGCAGATACGTCCTTGAAATGAAAGTGATAATGGCAGGTTTGCTGAAGCTTTTGTAGTCTTCCTTCAATGTTTTCCGCTGCGTTTTTACTGAAGGTGATAGGAGCTGCCAAAGGAGAAAAGTTGATATTACATGCAAAAATGAATGTCCTTGTTGCAATGTCACTTGATAAGCTCGCATGGTGTCGTCAATTCGTCCGTGCCTTGAATAAGGTTTTCATAAATGGGTGAGCATAATATCTTTGCGATACGCGGAGGAAGCTGTGGCGCAAGTTTTGAATGTGAATAACTTGCAATGGGCACTATTTTGCTTCTGAGACTACGAGACCACTGTGATTTGATTACGGTAAACTCAGAGCAATACGAAGGCTGTGGGACTGCGATGTTGCTTAGCAAACGTTCCGCTGTTTGAGATAGATTTTGCATACTGGCCAATCGTTGTAATGCATGCGCGATAGCTTATCAAACTAGAGCTCCATGACTCTTCAAAGTTATTCTCTTGTGGCATGCCATTTAGTTCCTGCAATGATAATATAACATTCTATGTCCTATTATTACGCTCTTCATTGTAAGAGATAGAGCTCTGTAGAGGCCATACCACGCGATCCAGGTTCCACGAAGAAAACGATTCTCCCGCACAAAAGGCACTGCAATCTGCATGGTTGACTGACAGACTGAGCTGGTTATGACGTCTACTGGTAAAATGTAACATCACAGATTTCTCCGCTGAATTGTCCAGTGCCGCCCAATCTGAGAAAGCGCACAGTTATGTCCATGCCTTCCTAAGAATGGTACAGTACTTTCCTGTCATTCCTACCCTGACGACCAGAGGTGGATGTAATCTGCGTACATTGAAATATGTATACTGATAGTGCTAAAACGATCGGACACTTTGCGCATTACTATATTAGACACTTCAGCGCTTCACACGTTTCTTTGAGGCACCAATACTTCAAGGTCTCATGGAGTGCTGCAGCCCATGCTCGTGCAATGAATACATTGCGACTAGTGAAAAAAAAATTGAAACCAAACGAAGTAGCTCCCTACGACAAGCAGCATTGAACGTTCATAAGCAGGCTCATATGACACTGCGGGGCCATGCGGAGTAGTTGCGACGTAGTAGCCATGCCTCTCAGCTGGGAACATGCTACGTCACTTCAAACATAAAAAAAGGCAGATCCCACGTACAGAGAGAATCGACGATATGCAAAGCACGAATGAGAAATGTTGATATGTCACTTTAAAATCAGCACAGCGTTACGATGTGGAGGTAAATGAGGCCATACATGACTTCCGTGTCATGGTTACACGTTTGGATGTGCCGATTACCTTCGTCATCTATTCGCGTCACGTGATACCAAACTCAGTATATTGGAGCTAGCGAAATGACCGCGAGCACACTATGAGCGTTGTATGTTGTAATTTCCTTACATGACACGTGTGTCAGGATTATCACGTTTGCACCAGTCATTTGCTTTCGTCATCTATTGACGTCACGTAACACTGAATTTTGTATATGTGGAGCTAGCAAAACGGCCGCGAGCGCAACATGAAGGGCCCAATATACTACATTGTAGCGTTGACGCGCACGCACGCTGGGCACAGCGTGTGTGCGTCGGTTGCCGTCGGCGCAGCCCGACGGCAACCGGCGCGAAATGCGACATGCTGCATTTCGCACCGATGCGTTACCCAGACAACACTGAGTCTCCCTCTTTCCGTGACGGAGGGATGCCGTACGCTCTGAAACACGCATGCGTCAAAGCAATGCAGCGCACGCCTGCGAGTATATGGCAGGACCGGTGCCTGGCGTGGCAACGCCGGCGTGGACACGACGAAATGAATGCCGGTGAGCACGCGCACCGCGTCATACCGAAATGTATTGGCGCCTTCACTCTGACATGTAGTCATGTTCTCACATGAGACGCATCTCATGATTATCCTGTTTGCACCAGTCACATACCTTCACCAGCCATTGACGTCACGTAATACCAAATTTGGCATATTTAAAGCTAGCGAAACGGCCCGAGCGCATCATGAACTTGGCATGTAGTCATGTTGTTACATAACACGCATGTCATGATTATCATGTTTGTGTGTTGAACGGACGACATTTACTTATGTCGTCTGTTGGCGTCGCGTAATACCGAGTTTGGTACATATGAAGCTATCCAACGGCCGCAAGCGTATCATTAGCGTAGCATGTAGTCATGTTACATGGCACGCATCTCATGTTTATTTTGTCTGCACCATTATCATACCTTCGTCATCCAATCACGTTCTGTAATACCAAATTTGGTATAACTTAAGCTAGTGGAACGGCCGCCAGCGCATCATGAGCGTGGCATGTAGTAATGTTGCTGAATGACAAGCATCTTAACATTATCATGTGTGCATCAGTCACATGCTTTCGTCATCCATTTACGCACTGCAATGCCAAATGTGGTATATGTGACGCCAGCGAAACGCCCGCGAGTGCATCATGAACTTGCATGTAGTCATATTGTTACATTGCAAGCTTGTCATGAATTTCATGTTAGGGTCTGTCACTTGCGTTCGCCATGCAATCATGTCATACCATACCGGTTTCGCAACCTGCCTTGCGAATGAAACCACCGCAAGAGCTGCAGGGCCATGGAATGTAATTCATGATATTCATGACATCTATATCACGATTTTCATGTTATGACTGGTTAAATATGTTCTTCTTACAGTCATGTTATGCCATACGAAGTTTGGTATCGATACCGTTATCGGAACTGCCAGGAGAGCTAAGTCATAGGTGGCTTGATAGATAGATGGACAGATGGATAGATGGACAGATGGATAGATAGACAGACAGACAGACAGATAGATAGATAAATAGATAGATAGATAGAGAGACAGATAGATAGGTAGATAGATAGATAGATAGATAGATAGACAGACAGATAAATAGATATAGATAGACAGACAGACAGACAGATAGATAGATAGATAATAGACAGATAGATAGATAGATAGATAGAAAGATAGATAGATAGATGCGTGCAAAGTTACTGAATTTCGCTAAGAAATGCTTTGCTGAAAAAAAAACAAAAAACGTGCGTAGCTGAAAGTTAAGCCTCTTAAAATGGTACTTTGCGTATGCTGGTACCAACTTAGCATTTCTGGGAGAGCTTGTTTATTCATTTTATTTTTGGTAAAATTTTTCAGTTGCTCTCTACTTTACCCCACTTGAATGAACCTCATGAACGTTTAGGAAGGCATAGTGTTGTGTTTAGAAAACATTGGTTGTTCCGGGAATGATATTTTAATTGTGGAGTGTAGTGAATGTATATCACAGAGGGACCTTGTGAGATCTCCTTCAATTTCAACCCGTCGGTTGAAAAGGAAGCTTCGCAGGACGTCATCAACGGCGGAGCCACAACCGGCGCTATACAAAGGCAAGCAATGTTTCACCATCTCGTAGGTACCCATGTCTACATCAGACAACCTGAACTCACTAAACAGGCAGTCGTTGACTAATTATTTCGAGCGAGTAGCACCTGCTCAAGTGAGTGAAATTCGCATCAATAGCAGGAAAAACATATTGTCAGTTGATGTGACAAACAAAACCATTCTTGACAAACTGAAGGCCATCACGCAGCTCGGAAGTATTTCAGTTCGCGCGTTTCTCGCTCACGGAAAGGAACAACGACTGGCGTGATAAATGACGTCGACGCTGACATCACAGACGCTGACCTGCAGAATCTTGTGACGTCAACAGTCAAATCGTGACCATACGCCGCTTCGGGCAGTCTCGCTGCATCAAACTAGTATTTGATTCTGAGACTCTGCCCTCTAGCGTGAAGGTTGGATACGTGAGACATCCCGTGCGCCCTTACGTGCCACGGCCTTTGCAGTGTCACAAGTGCTGCAAGTTGGGGACACGTCAGCGCAGTGTGCAAAAGTGAGACAACTTGCCAGCGGTGCGGCGGGTCTCATAAGGTGGGAAAACTGCGATACTGCTGTTCCATTGAAATGCCCAAACTGCTCTGGTGCACATGAAGCAACGTCGAAGGAGTGCCCGAAGATCAAAGAAGAAATTCGCGTCCTGCGGAAGATGGTCAGAGACAACTCGACACACAGAGAGGCAGTCACATCCATCCGCCGACACAGACGTCGTCCAAAACGTAGGCACCAGCGAAATCATAGTGGACATAGGAGTGATGCATCACCATCAGCAACAGATGAACATACACGTGCGCATTATCAGGCCGCTACACCCATGTTGTACGCACCACGTTCCAGGGATGCAGAAAGTGGACCAACGCCCGCGTTGCACGCCGATGCTTCAGATACTGAGTGGCCTTCGCTACCGATCGGAGCAATAAAAAAGACCAATCATGGGCTGCAACTTCAAAGAGGGCGGAAAATGATAGGCAAGACACTGAGAAGAGCCAAACTATGCTGAAGCATCTACTAAAATCTATTCGTGCGATTCTCAACGAGCTACACACGCCAGGAGCGAAAACAGCAGTGCAGATCCTCAACGTGCTGGAACCGCTACTGCTGACCCTTTCATAAACAATATGGCGAATTCTACGATGAACGTGTGCGCACCTCTGCTATAATGCAGTGGAACGCACGAGGTTTGCGAAGCCGATTGTCTGACTTTCGTCAACGGATATTTAAATACAAATTTCCGTTGGTTGTAATATGTGAGCCGAATAAGATGTCGTCGTTTCGTATTTCCGGATACGTCACTTTGTGGTCACGTGATGATCGAAATACGAGCAAAGTAATTATATGCGTACGTCAAGATTTAACGTACGTGAAACAGCCGTGGCTCCTCCTGCTTCTAACGACTATATTTGCCTATCTATAAAGCACAAGCGACGTACAATATCAATCATTGGTGGATACATTCCTCCTAGAAGCCACGTGGACTGTCCCCATCTCTTGTCTGTTCTCCAAGCTCGCCCTGGACCACATGTATTGGTTGGGGATTTTAATGCTCATCATCCCATGTGGGGTTCTGCCTCAATGAACACCCGCGGTAGGGACATTGCCGATTTTGTGCTCAATCAGGGACTTATGTCCATTAACGATGGCTCACCTACTTACCTCCGTGGCGCATCGTACAGCAGCTGTCTAGACGTATGTTTTGTGAGCAGAAGTCTCTTGCCTACCACCTATTGGTTTGTAGACGTTGAAACACATGGAAGTGACCATCTCCCTACATAATACAGCTAAAAGGATTCCGTTGTTCGTCTCCCCGGCCTGTGAAAAGCGTAGACTGGCCAGGATTCCAAGCTTCTGTAAATGCTCAGTGCGGGAACATTCAATCTATATCTGAAATAGAAGCCTAATTGCGTCCGCCTTAACAACGCATACGAAACTTGTGAATGTGCCGCTACCAAGATCACAACTTGACGCACAATATGAATACCTCCGTGCAATTCGTCGCCGGGCAGAGAGAAAATACAGGAGGACGAAATCACCATCTGACCTATCTACAGCACGCCAAGCACAACGACATGTATTGCGACACCTCGATAAGCTCGATAGGCAACGGTGGAGGGTATTTTGTAGCTCTCTTGATCCCAGAAAACCCCTGTCTCGAATATGGCAAACTGTGCGAAGCCTTCAGGACGCCCACTCAACAGTTGTTCCCTTTCCGATCTTTGGCTCTAAAGCAAGGTCGACCTGAAGTAGAGGTTGCAGAAGATTACTGCCACTTACTCGTAGGTATGACCTCTTCATCGATATTACCTTCGAATTTAGCCTCACCGCCATCCAGCGACGATCGCCTCGACTTACCATTCACAATGAACGAACTCGACGCTGCGATTTCTACGTCCCGACGGTCGTCCGCACCCGGGCCTGACGGAATTACTTATTCGGCTCTATATCACCTCAGCCAGGAAGCAAGGCAGGCTCTCTTGTCGTTCTACAACTCTACGTGGGAAACAGCGACAGTCCCAGAGAGTTGGAAGTGCAGCCGCATAGTGGCCTTACTGAAACCAGGCAAGTGTTCACACGAGTTGTCTTCTTATAGACCCATTGCCCTAGCCAGTTGCATCGGTAAGGTGATGGAACGCATGGTGCTGGCAAGATTGGAATGGCTGCTAGAGAATAATGTCGGCTTACCAGATTTCATAAATGGCTTCCGTAGTGGTCGATCATCTATAGATGGTGTTGTAGATCTAGTTTCTTCTGTTGAAAAGGAAAAACAACGTCGGAGATTGGTAGGGCCATTTTCTTAGATATAAAGGGCGCGTACGATAGCGTCTACCATGAGGCCATTCTTGATGCACTTGAAGACATCGGCGTAGGTGGCCGACTACACGCATGGATAGGGAGCTATCTCAGAGGACGTACCATTTTTATGTCGACATCCGATGGTGACACGGCCAGGCACCTCGTAAGCCGTGGAGTTCCGCAAGGCGCCGTCCTGAGCCCCATGCTTTTTAACATAACACTAATTGGCCTTGAAGCTGAGCTTCCCGACGTTGTCAGGATCAGTGCGTATGCGGACGACATATGCATATGGGCATCTGGAGCAACGCGACCACAACTGCGAGCAAGGCTACAACAAGGCACATCAATAACATCTAAGTACTTACGTCGTCAAGGCCTGGAACTTTCAATAGCAAAATGTGCTGCATTGGCATTTACGAAGAAATCAATGTCGCGGTACCCAATCTTCGCTCACGGAGCAGTGATTCCCGTGGTTAAGCACCACCGCTATTTCGGGGTCGTCATTGATCGCAACCTGTCCTGGTCAAAGCATGTGACTGTGCTGCGAAACAAACTAATCAGTTTTATATATGTCCTTCGTGTTATAGCAGGACTGAGATGGGGCCCTTCGGAGAAAAGTCTTCTGCAGTTATACAAGGCATTATTTGTGGGCTATATAAGGTACAGCTCACCTGTGCTTCCAGCATGCGGGCAACGTGCCTTCGCACTTTAGAGAGCCTTCAGGCACGAGCACTGAGAATATGTCTTGGCCTGCCACGGTGCACATCTACCTCTGGCACTATAGAGGAGTCACGCACCTACCCTATACAGGTTTACACGTCCTGTGAGCCTCTTCGAGTGCACCTTCGTCTACTGACCCGACTGCACAGCAACCCTTTGTCTTCGCTACAAGTGGACCGACCAAGCTGTACCTATTCGCGATGCCTCGATATGCATAGGCGCATGATCCCGTCAGGCTTCGCACCTGCCGTAGTCTCTGCCGTGCCTCCATGGACATTGACTAAACCACTGGTGTGCCTTCACATACGTGGAATTTCGTATAAGTCACATGTTTCTCATATTGTCCTCAAGCAACTCACTTTGGCACATTTAGATGACCGATACAGTGACTCTGTACACATTTACACCGATGGATCCGTAACTTCATCCGCCTCAGCTGCAGCCTTCGTGATCCCTCAACTCGGTATTTCCCGACAGTACAAATTAGATCATAGGTCATCTTCGACAGCTGCAGAACTTGTTGCTATACAAGAAGCCATAAATTTGTGAACGACCAAGTACCGCGTAAATGGACGATTCTATCTGATTCAAAATCAGCGCTTCAAGCTATCTATTCTAACTCAAGAAGAGGCGAATTTTACGAGTTAACGTTAGGAATCGTCCAAGCATTTGACCTAACACACAGGAGTGGTCACTTGATTACACTCCAATGGATTCCTGGACACTGCGGCCTGGTTGGCAACGAAACAGCCGATAGCGAAGCAAGAGCGGCAATATACAACGCTCCTATGTACGTCAAAGTACCCTACTCGCGAGGGGACGTCAACACATTGTTGAGATCACTCATGCGCGAATGCGCTGCCACTTACTGGTCACTACCAGATCACCGGAACAAGCGCCTGCGGGAAACAGACCCCGGTATGACTTTTCGTCTTCCGGATAAAATCAGCCGAAGACATGCTAATATACTGCACCGAATTCGCCTGGGCGTCGCCTTCACTCGCCACTACACTCACCTAATTGGCCGTGCGGACAGCCCAAATTGTGAACGCTGCCAAGTGCGCGAAACGATAGCTCACATATTTTGTGACTGTGCATTATACGTGGCGCAAAGAAAAATGCTAACTGCAACGTTGGCAAGCATTGGACGAACACCATTAAGTGAAAGCCACATATTGTCAGCAATGAACGACCAAACAGTGTCAAAAACTGCTACAAAGGCTGTTCTAGACTTTATAAAAACCACTGGACTAGAAACTAGACTGTAGGGTACTATGCTAAGTGGCTACTGTACATACGCACCACCTCTTCTTGTCCCCATCATCACCCTTCATCCCTCTTTCCTTCCCCTTTCCCTTATCCCCTGTGTAGAGTAGCAGGCTAGAGCGAACTAGCTCAGGCCGACCTCTCTGCCTTCTAATAAATTCTCACTCTCTCTCTCTCTCCTTCAATTAAAAATTAACCGCTTTTTATTGTCTAATTTTTTATTTTGGAAAAAATAAACAAATCAACAAAGCGTTACAGCGCAGTGCATTGATATTACGCGACGCAGGTTTTGTACGTAATTGGGTAATAAGGATAAAGATAGCATTCACCAAAAAGAAATTATTTAAAATAGTTACCAAAGAATTTCATATCTGCGTATTCCAGCAGCTGTTATAATGCAAAAATATGACGCACCCTGTTATACACATTTGCATAGCACCGATTTCAGCGCCGCATGCTGTCAGTGCGACTGTATACAGAAAGACCAGTTTGTGGAGGAAATATGCTAAAAACAAACTCAGTTGAGTGCCACAGGAAAGACAACTAAGAAGAAAAAAAATTCATGCCTATAGTTTAAGCCATTCAGTGCCTTTTATTGTTTCCCTATTTTTCTCGTTTGATTCGCGGAAATGGCTGAACAAACAGTCACGTTGATGTTCGATGCCATATCTGTCTTTTCCGCACAAAATGCAATTATTGATTTCTGGGCAAGGGAGGGACACTGAATCGTTTCTCATCTTGCTTTTGTCCGAACAGCACTGCGCACGAAATTGTGCTATCTTTTGTTTAGTTGATGTTTCTCACTTTGATGAAATATGACGCGTCTCATTATTTTTGGTGGACCACAAATAAACGGCGGACGGTCTGACTTGATAGAGAAAAGAGTGCATGTCATGAAAAGAAAAAGAAAACCACGAATGTCTTGTATAATAAAACTGCAGAAGTGAGAGAAAAAAAAAACAACTGCTTTGGGATGGAAGAAGAGGAGGGGTGTCCGAACTCTCGCCACAGCGATTGCGTAGTCATGGCAACAGGAGGAGCTCGAGAAGCTCGAAAAGCATGAATCAGTTGAGGGATGCAACAGCAAAATAAATGAAAAAAACTCACTTGATCATTGAACACTGACTCCTGTGGCTTGTTGTTCCACTGAGATGGCGTGAGCATTTCATTTCGTGTGAGCGCTTGATTTTTCTCACGGATGAGTTGTAGGAGGATGGTGTTTGCTACTCCGCTCGTAAAAAAGATCGCACGTGCTACGCCGAGCGCCCACGGACGCAGCTCAGACGACGTGACTTTTTCAAGCATCGTCGTTGTCTTCCTTGTAGAGCCCACTGTAGCCTAATAAATTTCCTTTCATTTGGCAGCCCTCCCATCGCACAAGATTGTGCTGCCAACACACGCAGGCAATCGTGGACATGCTATAGAATACATCCGGAGTCATCGTTCTCTCTTTTGCCTCGTTCCCGTGAGCCCCTCTTGTCGGAAATCGCAATATAAAGGTAGAAAATCAAGGCATTGAAGACAGAAAGAAGACGATCACATGACGATGGAAATTAAACCAGTGCATTAAGTCGTATGAGCACTGATGAATAACCCACGTGCTCGGTAAGTCACCGGACTCCGTGTGCCACATGCCACCGGCGAGCGTGTATTTTCTGCGAAATGCGCAAACCGGAAAAATCATGAAGAACCCCTCACAGGTGGCTATATACGCATGCAGTGGTAATGGGAAGTCAGTGTGTGTGTGTGTGTGTGTGTGTGTGTGTGTGTGTGTGTGCGTGTGTGTGTGTGTGTGTTTGACACCTCCCTTGCAATTAGAAGTGCGTTCATTAGATCGGTGGCTTAGTCATTCCACCAAAGAACTGTGAGCTAGCTAAATATATGTTTCACGCATTTAACAGGAAGGCAGGAGTGCACCTGTTCATAAAAAACAAGAACAAAACAAAAAGCCAAAACGACGTGGCGCCCAGAAACACGTTCTTATCGGGGTACCTGCTCGTGAACGACTCCGAGTGGTTAGAACTTATAATTGTAATTTTTGCTACGGATAATGCAGCATGTGGCATCGTCGCGGACGGCATAGCAGACTGAGTTAAGGGTAGTAGAAACTGGGAAGAAATGACCACTACCTCGAAAGTAATGCCCGGATAATGCACGTGCAAACTATAACCGAAGGCGAAGTGAAGGGAATTACAACAAAGTGTCTAAAATGACTTACTTTGCGTTATCGTTACCTTGCACAGAGGTAACATATTAATAAATTTCTTGGTATTGAATAGGTCCTAATAATTAACATGCTCAAATCAATGTAAAGAAAAATAACTCATGCTGCTTAGATGGGACTGGAACACTAAGTCAGCATGGCCAAAAAAACGCTACCAATTGGTTGCTGGCGAACTTGAAAACACGCGAGCCGATCATAATATCACGGTGCGCGGCCTGCAAGTTAACATCAGTTCTCGAAGTCAGCTCTAAAGTTATCCCTCTTATTTCTATAAACCATGACATATATAAAGAACCTCGCCATAGGCAAAATTTCACGGTCCTTAGCTGATTTGAGCATCATGAGTGGCATTGTTACTCAGACCACCGCCGGGGGGCACTACGTGCCCACGTGCACACTGTCAGTAATACACGGGCACACTGGCGTTAAGTGGCATGTTACAAAAAAAAAAAAGAAGGCTGGTCGACATCGTGATGCGCCCGTGATGTCCCTTCGTTCTCCCACACCATCCCTCCCTGCTTAGCCCCCAGCGTGCTCGCCGGGACGAGAGGAGAGATAAAGCAATTGCAGAGTGGAAAAAGTGACTATGTCCACTCGTACTAGACAGATTCTAAACAAAAACTTTGCGGCGATTCATTCGTGAGAGCATAAACTCCATTAATTAAGCCATTTGACAATTACCTGGAATACTGTGGCAGGGGCTTTTAATTTTTTTTAAGAGCACTGACATCAGATGTAAGAGCCGCAATGTGGACTTCATTCGATTTCTCGGTGTGCGCTGGTCCTCTTGGCCAAATTTGAATCGCGTCTGTCGAGTGGAATTTATTTTATTTTGACGGCAAACAACGTACGAAAGCCTAACGAAAAATGGAGTGCCCCCTGCGACGTCGACGCTGGTGCTACGTGTTCGTTGTGATGCATTCCACACATACCATCCGGAGTGACACTGCAACAGGAGAGATGATGTGTACGACCCGAGTGTTCGTATCGTGGGGCCGACTCGTGCCGAAGCCTGGAAAAGCACTCACTCGTCAGGTATGATCTTCGCCGCACTGCTTTTGAATGATTCCGTGAAATTATCAAGGTGCGAACCTACCGTAAAATATCGGCAAAAGAAAAGAGCATGGTTCAACGTGTCGTGTGCTCGTCAGTCAGTATGTCGGGGAACCATTCTGAGTTGGAGTATTCTGGTTTAAAGCACGGAAAAAGACCAATAATGGTGTCGTTCCATTACATGTGTGTTACGCGTCAACGTGAACTCAAGCTTTCGAAGTTAAGTAGCGTATATGCAGATGTCATCGCTGGCAAGTAACATGCAGGTATCATTTTTCGTGAACTTCAATTCGACTGTAGACTTCGTTGCGTCCACGTAATATTGAGTGTGTCACTGCCGCCGCCTCCGTGAGAAGCCAGATGGGTTGGGCCATCTGGAGTTGTAAAGAAGAACATGGCAAGCAGGCAACGTATAGTATTTCCCCTCTAAAGCGCATTCCCTATACCGATTCTCCATCCACCATGTCAGCCGATCACACGCCAGCTTCTCCATTAGCTTCGCTACACACAAGGTCCTTCCAGCGTTTATGACTGGGTTTCGGCAACGATCGAGTGCACAGGACAACATCTTGGACTTGGTGAGTCCCATAGAACAACAACGAGCATACAGCTTTTCAACTTTGGCAATATTCATGGACGTTTCAAAAGCGTATGACTACGTGTTACAAGGTGCGATAATTTGTGGTCTTGCGTCTATGGGAATAACGGGGCACCTTCTACGCTTTCTTCAGGCGTTTCTAAATGATCTCTCGATGCAGTTCAAGTTGGGGACAGTGCTCAGTAGCTCAAGAAAAATCACCAGAGGAGTGCCACAGGGCAGTGTCCTGTCTCCAATGTTGTTCAATGTGGCCATGGCTGGTTTACCTAATGTTCTCAAGACTGTGAGCAAGGCAGTACAAATATCAATTTACGCTGGCGACGTATGCATCTTGCTGTTTGGACATCAGCATAAGCCATTGGAAATCATTGGCCAAAGAGTTATACTCTCCGCACCAACCTATCTTGAATATATTGGACTAACAATATCATCGGAAAAGTCTCAATTCATGCTATTACCAGGTATGCGAAGACGAGAAACAAGGATGAAAATATTACTTCCTGATGCATCAATTAAGGATGGTAAGTACATGAGATTCCTTGCAGTCACACTAGACACCAGGATGAATTGGCGACGGGCAGTTGACAAGACAATGTCAGCGCTGTCACCCCATGTAAACATACTTCGAAGGATGGCAGGAAAAAGCTAGGGGAGCCACCCAACATCAATGATAAAGTTACACGAAGCTGTAATTGTCAATCGTGTGCTTTTCCAATTGCCTCTGACCTCTCCGAGTGAGCCACAGTGCGAACGGCTGGAAAAACTTCATCGTAAAGACCTCAGAGTCGCTTTAGGAGTGTCGAAGTTTGCAGCGAGCATAAATGTGCTTCATGAAGATCGTCTTCTGCCGTTACGTCTTCTCGCCTCTCAACGACTGCTGACACAGCTTTGCCGACTTGGCGAATCGAGCCCAGGACGAGCACTACTCCGTCGCCTTCGGTGACGCACGGAATTGCGAGCTTTCGTGGTCCTCAACACCCTTCGCCATCTTGGCATTAATTTCTCCAAACGAAGACAACTTCGACAAGACCCACCATGGTCACGTGAGGATGTCGACTATCAGGTGACAATTCCACGGATGCACAGCAAGCGTTCCACACCCGCAGCAGAAGTATGTTCTTCTGTACTTGAATATATTGATAAAAGTGCGCCGATCATTTGAAAGTTTTCACCAATGGATCAGTCAACACAGTGCGCGGAGGAAGTGCTGCAGCGTTTGTGATCTCGTCTCTAAAGGTGTCCTGGGCAGCGCGACTCGAGTGCGTTGTTTTATTGACAGCATGTGAAAGCACGGCTATTTAGGCAGCCCTGAATAAACTGAAGTTTTGAAGGCAGCAACAAGTCGTGCTGTTCTCGGACAGTAAGCCCGCTTTGCAGCGGCTAAAACATAGATTGGTTTTGAATTGATGCACTCAAAGATCACTGCGAATCCTTAAAGACCTGCATGGCATTGGTATAAACACAAAGTTTTGATGAATTCCATCACATTTGGGTATAGCGGGTAATGAGGTGACTGGCAGACTTGCCCGGAGTGCTCTGGAGCTTAAACCAACAAAGAAGGCTCCTAAAGACAACCAGCTTATCTTACGAAAAGCTGTCAATAAGCATCTTCACTCGTTATGGCTGATGCCTCACCAGCCATGTGTGACAAAAGGGCTATCAAGGGAAGAGACTTGCTTGCTTCATCGCATTCGAACGGGATAAGTGCGTACACCAGCATGGTTCTACAAGATCAGACTCTCCGCGACGCTCTTGTGCCCGAAGTGCAAGACAAATGGTGATACAGAACACTATTTGCTTAAGTGTCGTGAGCTTAAGAAGGAAGGGCAAGGTTTATTTGAGGAACTGCAGCAGTTAGGCTCGCCATGTGACAGTGTGACTCATATTGTGCTTCCGCGTGATGCCTCGATCTTCAGGAAACAGGTGTAGCGTCTTCTCTTGACATATTTGAATTCTACAGACCTCGAATGTGACTGGTGATATGTGAAAATTATGTTTGGGGTATAGTGCAGCGAGGTAGAGTACCGGCACAATACTGCACGTGGAATAGCACAAAGGTCACCGTATTATGCAGGCTTACGTCGCACTATGCACGATTTTTATTTCAAAAGCCTGCTCGAGCTTAGTTAAAAACAAAGGACATTAGCTACAATTAAAAAGAGGAAACCAGGCGGGGCTATTTCCTGCAAATTATGCAAGGCTAGATCTGCCGGCTACTTACAACATGCTCAACTTTAACCTATACCGATTGACCCCTTTGCGTAAACCTGAATGCTGTGCACGCCGAAACACAACAATATAATTAATGCAGGCGCACGAGCGAGCATGGCCAAAGAATGCATCTTCGAGAATCTCCTTTCTGCTTGGAACGGCGTCCATGTTGAAATGGATGTTCTGCAAAGGGTTGATCAAAGCAATATTGATTCGTGACGTCGCAAATCGGGGCGATTCAAATTAAGCGGCAGACTGTCGTATTCAAACTTAGTCGACATTTTGTACGGCGACGATGGCATTGCAGATGACGCGGCATGACTGAATGTGTGCGCCTAGCTAGGGTGCCTAGCCTAGCAGAAGTGCTTGTGGAGAAGCTGAGCCTAACGCCATCTTTTTATGTGGAGAAGTGATCAGCTTTGGCGTGGTGTGGACGGGACCTTGCGGTAGCGCCTCTGGTAGAGCTCCTTGGGCTGAAAATGGCGCGATCGCAGGCCGTTTTGAATTGTGTTAGATACCAGTGATATGAATCTAGAAAATGTATAGTTATTCGTCCCTCAGTTACTTTTAGGTCGCGAATCGCTACTAGAGGGTGGCTAGCTACTCGTTGACGTAAAAATCTTCACATTATTAAATTTTATGCCAGTGTTACTTTAGAAAACTGAGCCTATTGTGGTCACATGGTGTTTAATTAGAATGGTTTACACACTTTTAAATCTTGCCTATGCTTTAGAATCTCTCACCAAAAAATCAAAATAAATCACAAGTAACTTTGCAGGCTGTCGTTTTTCTGGCGAGCTTGCTTTAATTCGCGCCCTTGTAGGACACGCCGAATATATCTTAACCTTCACAGCGCTGGGTTTCAATAGATCGAATTCTTTGTTGATAGGCTTACCACAAAAAAATTATTCAGAGAAAAAGACCAATGCCTCCTTACTTAACCACTCGCAGCTAAGTGAAATCGAATCGACCAAAATTTGGCACAACCGTGATCACACGTGCCCTGGTTCCTGTACGATTACTTGCTGTCATCCATGAGCTTACAGCTCCACCAGGCAGGCTACTCCCGTAAGATAATCCCCTTGTGGCTTGAGGTTGAATTACTGAAATATTGAGAATAATAATGACATACTGCTTTGTGATATTCATGATCGCGTGAACCTGTGAAGAAACTAACCCCCGTGCCTCGTTTTATCGCACATAACTGATTACGCTGTAGTGGACAACGAGATGACATTTCACGTATCTTATAGACTGATATTTGAAGCGAAGTTGTTGATTCTGCTTTGTAAAGTGAAAGTTGAGTGATTTGTGTGTGTGCTTAGGACGTATCTTTATCTATCGAAGAGTACGCACCCGAATGTCTCTTTCCGCTCGAAATTTATCTTGTTCAGGCAAGCATACCATGGAACTCCCCAATGCGATATTATTGTTGTCCTTTTAAAGCGAAACTCTATCTCTTCATTGCTTTTATTGGCGTCTCAAACACCAATGACAGTGATCGCCGAGCGTAGAATGGAATAGGAGGCGACGCTTTTATTGTTCCGGTAACGATTATTACAGGCATCGAAGCGCAGACATTGGCAGTGTTCTGCAGTCCTGCGTTACACAACGCTAGTGAAGCTCGCTGCAGCGCTTAAATCTCGGCTTACTTATTTTTACTGAAGCCTTAGAAAATACATTCCTGTGCTCGAAAATGACAACTTTGTTGTTTTATTTGCCTGCATCCAAAGTGTTCGCTGCTGAGACGTAAACTAAGAGCTTTGGTTTTTTTTATTTCAGTGTAAGGCATCCATAAAATTGGGGCCGAGAGCAGTTCGAGACGTTTTTTCCGTGAACGCACAGTTTTGTTTCACTTGTTGTCGCTTCGAAGAGACAACTATGTGTGGCAGTGTACATAAAAGCAGGTAAAATTGATATCCTAACTTATTCTTGAGAGTTGGTAGAGGTTCCCGAGGAATGCAATAGAATGATAGTGCCAGGTATTACGCGATCCGAAAGAATCCAAATTCAACGCTGCTCTTTCGTAAGACATTGTAATGTAGTACATTTAGTGCAACATTCTCAACTTATCACTTTCTAAATGAGAATTTCTGCCCTCTGGTGATGTAATAGGGCCATACAACACGTAAAATTTGTCGCCTTTCTCAGCATTGCCTCGCGAAAGTTTCTTAGCCAATAATGTTTTTTCAAACCTTGTTATGTATGAGCAGAACCACCGAGAATCTATAGCTCTTACTGTTGACGATTCCTTGAATCTTCCAATCACGACATGGTCTGGTGCCATGAACGTTATAAGCGTAGGCGTGTGCACGAGGGGGGCAGCGGGTGGCTGCCCTCCTCCCCAACATCCAAGGGGGTCGCCAAATCAGCCCCACACTTTTATACAGTTAAACATGTCTCATCATTGTGTTAAGGGTAGAGGCATGGCCCAAGAGCTTTTTGACGATAATGATCTCCGGAGACAACAGATATTGCATTCCGAGAACTTTTTATCCTCGTAATGTCGCGGTTGAAAGGCAGCTCAGAGTGGGAAGCACCTAATCGCTTGATCTTCATTGGTGCGTCAATTGCGAGGCTTGTTTTCTTTATTCTCGGCAGAAGCAGCAATGGCGACTCGCGGCTTGCCTTGGAAACGTACCACATCACGAAAACAGAAGTTGATTGTATCAGCGATGTCTCTGTATATTTATACCGCTAAAATATGAGTTAATGCACGTGCATCTTCAATAAGGATCACTGTTTCGTATGCAGTATGTCTTGTTCAAGCTGTGCATGAAAGATTATACCGGGTTGTGACATTGCTATGCGATGTTGCGAGAAGAATAAACCAGCTGATAATCAACGCCCTGACTTGTCTAAAATATATATTAATTGCTGTCCGCCCTGAATTTGCTCTAAGCCTCCACCTTTAATGATAATTATCAACTAAGACCATCAGAAGATTTATTCAAACACAACTAGTAAGAGGGGAGGGTGCTTCCACAAAATATTCTCTTCCCTCCTATTGCTTGGCGCTGGCAAAACATGCCTCCCCCATATAACGGCGAAGAAAGCTTGTCTCTGTAACAATGCACTCTCTACACATCTTGGTGATGAAGCCTCATTGTATAGTTTACTTCGTCGCAACCGGGACGTGTAGCACTTTCGTTAAATTGCACGGAATTGCAAGAGACGTACGAACAACCATTCACTTAAGGCAAGGTTTCCTTAACGTGTCTTAAATAGTTCCAAGTGCTCATGTAATCATTGAAAAGCGTCGTCAGATTTACATCAACAATGAGACAAATGTGTTTCCCTTTTTTGCCACTAGGATTATGAGGTATATATACTTGCACAATGGCATTCAGATATGTCAAATCGGTGATGACCATGCTCAATGTGCCCACACTATACGACATCGATGGCGACCGATGGCGGCTTGCCCCTTCTCTTGTTTGAAAGAAATAAGTTTTTTTTTGTAATTTTGACTATTAGTGCATGTTTTAACAAGATTACAGGCTTCGTACCTACCAGCTCTCGATATTGTAGGTACGGGAGTCATATTAATAGTTTCTGCGCCATGTTTGACGGAAGTTTTAAAATATAAGTGACACAAATGACGGCAGACAAAGGATAGAATAATGTCTGAAAGCGGCACGCTGGCCACGACTCACACAGTGGTGCGCGCTGAAAATGAAACCAGGGAGAGTAATTAAAATATGCAAATAATACGAGACTAGCAATCAAACTTCAGAAAAAGGTAACATTATGCAGTTCCCAGCCCAGCCAGTTGCGCCATTTGAATCCATGTTCCCCATTTGAGTCAGCTTGGCCGACTGTGAAACTTTTTAGACACAGAAGTTCAGCATGCAAAAGGCTTTACAGCGACATTGATGGCCGCGGTAGCGGTTGCACAATACACGCCGTTTCAACGTTGTTCAAAGCGGCTGTTTTTGAACTGGTGCTGTTGAAAGAGCTGGTTGAAAAGTATAAAAAACCGGCTTACTGATCTGACTGTGGGGTCAGCTTAAGCTCTTCGAACTGGTGTCCTTGTCAGCCGCAGCTGTGGCTGGCATTTCAGCAGGGCCCTGCTCAAGCGAGTTTTATCGACTTATACATTCGCGCTGTGCCGGACTGTCTTGTAAGTAGCAATTGTCAAAGAGGCTGCGAAAATGAAAGCGGAACAGAAATAAAGCTATCAGAGTGTTTGAGTCACTTCACAACCTCAACAATGCATACCCCTATATGTGCTGCCATTGAAAGTAGATAGATCGATAAATAGATAGATTGATTGATAGATAAATAGATAGATAGATAGATAGATAGATAGATAGATAGATAGATAAATAGATAGATAGATGATAGATAGATTTCGATCCCGGTTGACTACCTTCAACGGAGAAGGAGTAAGACTGAAAAATCTGAAGGTGGAAAGGAGTTGGTACTTTGCTCAGACTCGTATTAATAAACGTTCATAGTCCAGTTCTCGGTTAGTGTCTGATTCTTCACAGTCCGGAACTTGTAAAATTTTGTCGAGTTCTTCCCTGTCTGAATGACTTGGTCGGGAAACGTACCTCGCAATATACAAATTGTCGGCATGGAGAGCAACGGCCTGGACCATTGGGGGGAGCTCCTTACGAAAATAAACAGCGGCCATGCTGCATTTAGGGTATGTGACTGAAACAAAAAAAAATCTTTTCTGAAAATCTCATCCCATTTAGTAGATTTTGTTAACTAATGCCCAACACTGGGCACTGGCTTACATACACACATTGCGGGATATGAGAGATGCTCGAATGGAGGTTCCTCGCATTCCACGGCAGAATGAAAGTCTCTTTCACTTGTTGAATAGTCGCCTCTATGGCCTTCATTCTATCGAAGTCATTGAAAGTGTAAGTTTGAATTTTGTTTTCGTAGTGATGTGCGCCTAAACCAGTGTAAATTTGTAAGCCGATCAATTAAGATCAAGGGTCTTCGAAAATACGTTGATCATTCAAAATCATTATTGATCTCTCCGTCATAGGGAGTGGTATAACTCCCTATGACCAACCGCGTCTTCTCAAGAGTATACTCCCCGACCATTCTTTGCTCACACCGATTCGTGAGAGTTTGCGCAATGCTTGTTGTTTAGAGCGCAGTTTGACGTGGATAAACCAACGTTGGCGCTTAGGGGCACTTCTACATCTACACAACTGACGTGCGTGATCGTGATTTATTCATTGTAGTAGCTGAAGTAGTTAGCATTGACACGGTCAAAACAAAACCTGCAGATACCCATACCGCTCGCGAAAATGAACGCTGCTCGGCAGCTGCAATTACTCGCTTGCCGCATCATGTTTTTACAGTGGGTCTCTCGTGGCTTCTATTTCTTGCGATTGTATTCTACTGACCCTACTCTACGACTTCGTTTGACATCGTGGTTCTCACGAAGCGATATAACTTCGCTGATTCGGATATGGTCGGGTATGCGAATGCAGTTCGAGTGTAAATTGAACATAAAGAATGAAGAAGCGCAGGAAACGAGCGACACAGCTTACTAGCTAGCTCTTCAAAGCCCACTTCTTGAGTTCGTCGCTGAAGGACAGGTGAATCATCGCTAGGGCCTTTCTACAGCCTTCACTTTACGTGAAACTGCAAAAGTCTTGCACTTCAGTCTTTCTCATATGTATTATTCTACCGCTTTTCTCTGTGCAGGTATAGGGTAGCCAACCTAGCTAACCTTTGGTTAAGCTTTCTTCCTTTCATCTTTAGCTCTTTGCTTCTAAAAACAGAAGCACAAATGTGCCTTTGGTTAGGCTGATAGAATGATATGCGTTTTACGAATGACTTCTCTCTCTCTCTCTCTCTCTCTCTCTCTCTGGCTCTCTTGAAATTTTTTGCTGTGAGGCAGCACTTATGATATCTCCTTTGGGATCGCAACACACCATCAGGAGCTCCTGCATGATGCAAAGGCGTATGTCTACAACGCTCACTATGCTTGTTAACCTGCTGTCTTAGTTCATTACGTTTACTTTACTAGTGCTACAGCCAATGGCGCTGAAAAGTTTGTGCCGCAACACTATTGCTTGGACCATGTAAGCGCGTTATAAATGGAATACATTACCACAGTATACATTCCTAAATTATTGACATTACAGTGGAGGTGGTACCGCCGGTAGAGCTTACTTCTCGATAGCAATGAGACAAAACAAGCCTACTTTATGACTATAAAGATAGGTAGAGGTGAGAATAACAGTGAGCATGCTCTGGACGTAGAGAAATGTTTTTGTGATTTAAGGTGTGAATGCATGCGTTTATACTATGTGATGTTGTCATTATCTTTTTGACCACTGCTGGACGAACAGTGAGTGCATGGCTATTTTGGTTGGCGTTTTTGTGACGAGCAGCGGACGCTGTGGAGTAAAGCGCTAGACCTAGAACGGCCCACCTCTACGGCTGTGTCAGAAGACTTTTCGGTGCCTCAGCTTTTAATTATTACATTTTATTTTATTTCGAAAATATGCCTAGGGGCAGACTTTCGAAATATATGTGGGTCCAGAATCATTTCGTGAACGTCGGTAAGAGGTGGTTCCTCAAGAGTGCTCCCCAATGGTAGTACCGGAACACATTTCGTGCATTGTTAACGCGACACTGCTTCTATGCTGGCGATAGTCATTGCGATGCACTTACCTAACCAAAATGACTGCGCATTGCTGGGATTACGGCCACTACTCGACGCTACACAATTGCCAAGACGGGGCACAGAACGTTGATTGTGAAATGCCCTGCAAAGTATTTTGCTGTTGTCATTAACGCACTGCTAACAGCATGATTCACGGGGTAGATTAATTGACACATTATGAGCAACATGTTACAGCTGTACTTGAGAACAAAGAAGTACACAATCAAGGAGGATAGACTAGTTTCAAGTTATGCCCGTGAAGAAAGATATGGTCTTCGTCACCGTTGGTCAAAATGTGAAGTTAGAGTTGTTGAAAAAATCAATTCATAATTGCGGTGTGGAAAATATCGAACTTCTTCGTCCCAAAGAAAGAGTGAGACTAACTCTGTAAGTTCGACGCAATTTCTTTGTTTTAATGTGCTTTTTTTAATAAATCTGCATAAAGTATTACGATCCAGTGCTTCGGAGGTAATGACGCGTTCGTTTTAGTGCTCCCTGTTTCATGAGAAGTGCGACATTCTTCTCCTTTAAGCCTTCTTGTCTTATGTGGTTTCGCAAAGCTATGTGCTTGAACTGCGTTAATCTTGCTCCCTGTATTCGACCTCACGTAACCCGCGGGGTTAAGACCCAGTCAACGCCGAGTAACGCGTCACGGTTGCTGAGTTATGTGTCGGCGGGTACGGTATTAACGATAGACGGCCTACGTTCCTTCCCGAGAGATTTTTCGCGCGCCTGTACAGACAAGCAGCGAATGCTTCGTGACCCGTGTAACTGGCACTATATACTGCACGGTGTTGGAAGGAGAGCTCTAGCTATCCGTGATCACTCCTGCATCGAAGAAGATGTCCTTGTCCTCCCTAATTACGCCTCTCAGATTTGTTGTTTTTGTTTTGTTTTCAGTGCGAATACTTCCACCTCGGTCATGGAGCTAGACGTTCATGCACTGTAAGATGAAAGTTACAGTGTCGCCAGAAAGTTGCAACATGGTTAGAGCAATAACCATAGCGCTCTCGGGCATGCCAAAACTTGCGCTGTTTTCAAGAGCAGTTGTTGTGTTAAAGAAACAGCATTTCATGGTGGCACGGTGTTAGTAAGGAGAGCTAAGCGTGGGCCTCACACAGTAGCTATAACATTACCGAACAGATGAAGCTCACGATGAAATGGCAATGTTTTGTTTGTGCAGCTATCATGTTAAAAGTGAAAACCCACCTACAATAAATGCCAAAATGATTAGGTTTGGTATTGAAGCTTTTTTTTTGTCTTGTACTGAGGTTGTGCCAAGTCTTTTCATTGCACAATGTACTTTGCTTGGTCGTTGCTCTTGGCATGTTATGATTTGTTGTATAGTCAAGAGTCCGACAGAATTCTGAGGCGTCAGTGACAAACTTACTGGAATAAAACACAAAATGCCGACAAAAGTAAAATGCACAAAAAAGTTTGGAATTTACCTAGGTGATTGTTTTCATCTTATTTCACTATCGTTTATTGTATCGGCCTTTAAAGAGTTGACTGCACAACGACAGGCACCGACCTGCTCTGAACGAGGCTGTTTTTATGCCATTCGATTCCGCAGCCCAAGATTTAGCGTTCGTAGTTGTATGATTGTCAAATAAAATGCAATTATTGCTCTTATCTGAGGCGCCATAAGAACACGTCGATGTTGTGTATGTCTGCCTCTATACTATAAGAGGCACACACAAGTACCTCTAAAGGCTGATGCACACCGGCGACTAGCAGAGGTCACGCGACCATTTGCGACTGGTCTCAAACAGTCGCGAACGGCCGCAAACGGTCGCAAAGCGACTGCTTTGGCTAGTAATTTCCTGACCGATTTTTCAGTCGAACGACTGCAGTCGCAAAGCTGCTGGAACCAACGAGCGATGCTCAATTTTGTTTAGTTTTTTTTTCAACGCTGTGCGAGAACGGACGAAAACAATAAATGTGACACGCTCGGTTCACTCCATTCACTTAGCTAGCACCGATCAGCTGATTGGCGCCGGTCTTTTAGAGTTCTCGGTGATAACGAGATCCGGACGTGACTCTCCAGTTTTGCGACTTGCGGTCGCTCGCATGCAGCTTCTGCTGGTGTGAATATTAGTCGCTTTTTAGTCGCCACTCGCGAATGGTCACGCGACTGCTGCAAGTTGCCGGTGTGCACCAGCCTGAAGGACTGTAGCGTTAATCGCGCTGCGCTGACAGTACAACACGATGCTCAAAAACGTAAGTGTTTCCGACGCTTTGCTACGACGACACGGAGATGGCACCTGCCCGCCGCTTTGCATTCTACATCTCATCACCTCCGAGACAGGTGCACATCTTTCTCCGCGGACGCGCACACGTTCGTTTTCGAAGATAACAGCCAGATGGCGCTCGTGTTTAACGTGCCTCGATGCGCTCGTTCGCCTCCGCTACAAGCTCGAGGCACTCTAACGGAGTGCCCCTAAAATACCATTCACAAATTTTCTAGCGCTGAACATTAAAGAAACGTTTTGTCCACTCTCTCCAGACGCAAGACTATCATCTGTCGACGTCATTTGCAGTGTAAGATGGAAATACGGGGCCAATTTTTTCTGACGTTGCATGAATGGTAGCACACTATTTTATATTTGCTGTTTGCTGATGTTTTACGCTAGATGGACATAGTTATACATCATTGTATAACTATGTTCATTATATATATATATATATATATATATATATATCATCATCATCACTAGCCTGACTACGTCTACTGCAGGACAAAGACCTTTTCCATGTCCCGCCAGTTAACGCGGTCCTGTGCTTGCTGCTGCCAATTTATACCCGCAAACTTCTTAATCTCGTCTGCCCACCTAACCTTCTGTCTCCCCCTAACCCGCTTCCCTTCTCTGGGAATCCAGTTAGTTACCCTTAATGACCAGCGGTTATCCAGTCTACGCGCTACATGCCAGGCCCATGTCCATTTCCTCTTCTTTATTTCAACTATGATATCCTTAACCCCCGTTTGTCCCCTAATCCCCTCTGCTCTCTTCTTGTCTCTTAAAGTTACACCTACCATTTTTCTTTCCATTGCTTGCTGCGTCGTCCTCAATTTAAGCTGAACCCTCTTTGTAAGTCTCCAGGTTTCTGCTTCGTAGCTAAGTACCGGCAAGATACAGCTGTTATATACCTTCCTCTTGAGGGATAGTGGCAATCTACCTGTCATAATTTGAGAGTGCTTGCCGAATGTACTCCACCCCATTCTTATTCTTCTAGTTACTTCAATCTCGTGGTTTGGCTCTGCGGTTATTACCTGCCCTAAGTAAACATAGTCTTTTACAACTTCAAGTGCACTATTACCTATCTCGAAGCGCTGCTCCTTTCCAAGGTTGTTCACATTACTTTCGTTTTCTGCAGATTAATTTTAAGACCCACCTTTCTGCTCTCCCTGTATAACTCCGTAATCATGAGTTGCAATTCGTCCCCTGAGTTACTCAGCAATGCAATGTCATCGTCGAAGCGCAGGTTACTAAGGTATTCTCCATTAACTCTTATCCCTAACTGTTCCCATTCTAGGCTTCTCAAAACCTCCTGTAAGCACGCGGTAAATAGCATTGGGGAGATTGTGTCCCCCTGCCTTACACCCTTCTTGATTGGTATACTGTTGCTTTCTTTATGAAGCACTATGGTAGCAGTTGATCCCCTGTAGGATTCTTCCAGAATGTTTATACATACTTCATCTACACCCTGATTCCGCAGTGTCTGCATGACGGCTGATATTTCTACTGAATCAAACGCCTTCTCGAAATCTATGAAGGCTATGTATAGTGGTTGGTTATACTCTGAGCATTTTTCTATTGCCTGATTGATAGTATGAATGTGGTCAATTATTGAGTAGCCTGTTCGAAATCCTGCTTGTTCCTTTGGTTGATTGAATTCTAATGTTTTCTTTACTTTGTTAGCAATTACCTTTGTAAATAGCTTGTATACTACAGAGAGCAAACTGATCGGCCAGTAATTCTTCCAGTCCTTGTCATCTCCTTGCTTAAGTATCAATATGATGTTAGCGTTCTTCCAAGACCCTGGTACCCTTCCCGTCAGGAAACACCTCGTAAACAGGGTGGCTAGTTTTTCTAACACAATCTGTCCTCCATCTTTCAGCAGATCTGATGTTACCTGATCCTCACCAGCAGCTTTGCCTCTTTGCATGCTCTCCAAAGCTTTTCTGACTTCTTCTATCATTACTGGTGGGGTGTCATCTGGGTTACTGCTAGTTCTTATAGTATTAAGGTCGTGGTTGTCTCGGCTACTGTACAGATCTCTGTAAAAATCCTCCGCTATTTTAACTATCCTATCCATATTGGTAGTTATTTTGCCTTCTTTGTCCCTTAGTGCATACATACGAGTTTTGCCTATCCCAAGTTTCCTCTTCACTGCTTTGACGCTTCCTCCGTTTTTCAGAGCATGTTCAATTCTCTCCATGTTATACCTTCTTATATCGCATACTTTACGCCTATTAATCAACTTTGAAAGCTCTGACAGTTCCCTTTTGTCTGTTGTACTTGACACTTTCATGCTTTGACGCTTCTTAATTAGGTTCTTCGTTTCCTGGAAAACCTTGCCAGTGTCCTGTCTAACTACCCTGCCTCTAACTTCCACTGCACACTCCGTAATGATACTCGTTAGATTATCATTCATTGTATCTACGCTAAGGTTGGTTTCCTCACTAAGAGCCGAGTACCTGTTCTGCAGCGACACTCAGAATTTCTGTACTTTCCCTCTCAGTGATAGCTCATTGAGTGGGTTCTGGCGTATCAGTTTCTGTCGTTCCTTCTTCAAGTCTAGGCGAATTCGAGACCGTACCATTCTATGGTCACTGCATCGTACCTTGCCAACCACTTCCACATCCTGCACGATTCCTGGGTGTGCAGTCATTATAAGGTCTATTTCGTTCTTATTTTCGCCATCAGGGCTCCTCCAGGTCCACTTGCGGTTTTCTCGTTTTCGGTAGAAGGTATTCAAAATCCTCAAATTATTGCGTTCTGCGAATTCTACTAGTAGCTCTCCTCTGGTGTTTCTAGTGCCGATGTCATGATCTCCAACTGCCTGGTCTCCAGCCTGCTCCTTCCATACCTTTGCATTAAAGTCGCCCATCACTACAGTGTACTGTGTTTTTTACCTTACTCATTGCCGATTCCACGTCTTCATAGAAGCTTTCAACTGAAGCGTCATCATGGCTGGATGTAGGCGCGTAAGTCTGTACTACCTTCATCTTGTATCTTTTATTCAGTTTAATTACAATACCTACCACCCTTTCATTAATGCTATAATATTCCCATATGTTGCCAGCTATGTTTCTGTGAATTAGGAGCCCCACTCCCAGTTCTCTTCTGTCTGCCAAGCCCTGATAGCAAAGGATGTGCCCATTCTGTAGCACAGTATAGGCCTCATCTGTCCTCCTAACCTCACTGAGCCGTGTTATATCCCATTTAACGACCTCTAGCTCCTCGAATAGTACAGCTAGACTTCCCTCACTAGATAAGGTTCTAGCGTTAAACGTTGCCAAGTTCAGGTTCCAAAGGTGGCCTGTAGTCCAGAGATTCTTAGCACCCTCTGCTGCGTTGCAGATCTGACCGCCGCCATGGTTAGTTGCTTCGCAGCTGCTGGGAACTGAGGGCCATGAGTTATTTGACGTATGCATGTGGGAGGTAGTGGCCAGATACTGCACCAGGGTGGCCAATCCTTCTCTGGTGAGGGAGTGCGTTCCCGGCGGTGGTTACCGTGAGGCCGCACCCCAGGCCTCTTAACGAAGTTCCATCAACACGCGGATTTTTTTTCCGGTTGGGAGCTGCGCGGCACCGGGATTTGAACCACGGGCCTCTTGCATGCGAGGCGGATGCCCTAACCACTACGCCATCGCCGCACCCGGATTGTTATGTTCTAAATGTAGGTTTCAGCTTTGTATCAGTCAAGTTTGTGGTTACTTTTATAAAAATGTTTTAATGAAATGAGATTTCTGCTGATTACCCCCTTAATTAAGGGTCTAGAGAGTACGGAATTGGGCCTCCGATTAGCCTATGGGGTGGTGTTTATTAATATATTAAGCGGACAAAATTTATATTCGTTTGTGAGGTGATGTTACCAAATTAAACTTTTTAGTGATTAGGCTTAATTTTGTTCACGAAATAGTTCCGGTACTATTACTCCTGTCCTGATGAAACCTGAGCGGCGACAGGTCTACAATTAGGGCTTTGCACTGTATGAGTTAGAAGTTTCCCGGTAGGTTATTAGCAAAGTTGAAAGCAATCGGAAAGGAAAAAAAGAAAAAAAAAACACGTGGTTCAAGACTTTGATCTGACGGGCGTACCTTTCTCCCGAGCAGTGAGCCACCCTCCTCCTCTGAGCGAGGGAAGACGCGGGCGCCACACGTTTATTAGCAGTTTTCGTTATATTCTTTCTAACTCTGTATCTTCCGGTTACCTTAAGCTATCAAAATTATTTTTACACGGAAAAAACCGAACTGTTGTGTTCTAAAAGAAGATATTAGCTATTTTTCGGTGGCGTTTGTAGCTCCTTTTGAACATTTGTTTTCATGAAATAAGCTTTTTGCGGATTACCACCTTAATTAAGGACCTAGAGTGTACGGAATTGGGCCTCCTGGTAGCCTATGAGGTGCGGTTTATTATTATATTAAGCGAACAAAATTTAAATGCGTTTACCAGGAGATATTACCAACTTAATATTTTTAGTGATTAGGCTTAATTTTGATTGCGGTATAACTCTGGAACTATAAACCTAGCCTGATCAAACTTCAGTAGCGTCAGGTCTACCCTAAGGACTTTCAACTTTATAAGTAAGAAGTTTCCCGGTAGAATAATAACGAAGCTACAAGCGATCGAAAAAAAAACACGTGGTCTGTCTGTTGTTGTTTTCACAGATTCACACTGTTTTCCGCTCCTAAAATTTAAAATTTTTGTTTGTAATAGCAGTATTTGTAGCGGTTGAACTCCTTGTATCTTCACGAACAAATAGACAGCACTCTGACCCTCCTAGAACCAAAATTGCTAAAGTTATAGGCAGATATGTGCAGAGCTCACTTACACGTGCTGCTGACGCGGCCGCTCCCGTGGGGCTAATATATATATATATATATATATATATATATATATATATATATATATATATATATATATATATATATATATATATATATATATATATATATATATATATATAGTAGTGAAGATAAGACAACGTGAAAGACACGAGTAAGCAAGCACGAGACTCGAGCTCGCGCATGCCCGATTTTTGGTTGCTTGACGCCCGCTGCTCCTCGACGCTTCACGTTTAACACTTGTCGATCTTCCCTGTGCGGCGATTGGCGTAGTGATTAGAGCATCCGCCTCGCATGCAAGAGGTCCGTGGTTCAAATCCCGGTACCACGCAGTTCCCAAACGGATTAAAAAAACAAAAAAATCCGCGTGTTGATGGAACTGCATTAAGAGGCCTGGGGTGCGGCCTCACCGGCAAACACCGCCGAGAACGCACTCCCTCACCAGAGAAGGATTGGCCACCCTGGTGCAGTATCTGGCAACTACCTCCCACATGCACACGTCAAATAACTCACGGCCCTCAGTCCCCAGCAGCTGCGAAGCAACTGACCACGGCGGCGGTCAGATCTGCAACGCAGCAGAGGGTGCTAAGAATCTCTGGATCCGGACAGGCCGCCATTGGAACCTGAACTTGGCAACGTTTAACGCTAGAACCTTATCTAGTGAGGGAAGTCTAGCTGTACTATTCGAGGAGCTAGAGGGTGTTCAATGGGATATAATAGGGCTCAGTGAGGTTAGGAGGACAGATGAGGCCTATACGGTGCTACAGAATGGGCACGTCCTTTGCTACAGGGGCTTGGCAGACAGAAGAGAACTGGGAGTGGGGTTCCTAATTCACAGAAACATAGCTGGCAACATAGAGGAATACTATAGCATTAATGAAAGGGTGGTAGGTATCGTAATTAAACTGAATAAAAGATACAGAATAAAGGTAGTACAGGCTTACGCGCCTACGTCCAGCCATGATGACGCTTCAGTTGAAAGCTTCTATGAAGACGTGGAATCGGCAATGAGTAAGGTAAAAACACAGTATACTATAGTGATGGGCGACTTTAATGCAAAGGTAAGGAAGAAGCAGGCTGGAGACCAGGCAGTAGGAGATTATGGCATCGGTACTAGAAACGCCAGAGGAGAGCTACTAGTAGAATTCGCAGAACGCAATAATTTACGGATTTTTAATACCTTCTACCGAAAACGAGAAAACCGCAAGTGGACATGGAGGATCCCTAATGGCGAAAATAAGAACGAAATAGACTTTATAATGAGTGCACACCCTGGAATCGTGCAGGATGTGGAAGTGATTGGCAAGGTACGATGCAGTGACCATAGAATGGTACGGTCTTGAATTTGCCTAGACTTGAAAAAGGAACGACAGGAACTGATACGCAAGAAGCCAATCAATGAGCTAGCACTTAGAGGGAAAGTACAGGAATTCAGAGTGTCACTGCAGATTAGGTACTCGGCTCTTAGTGAGGAAACCAACCTTAGCGTAGATACAATGAATGATAATCTGACGAGTATCATTACGGAGTGTGCAGTGGAAGTTGGAGGCAGGGTAGTTAGACAGGACACTGGCAAGCTTTCACAGGAAACGAAGAACCTAATTAAGAAGCGTCAAACCATGAAAGTTTCAAGTACAACAGAGAAAATAGAAGTGGCAGAGCTTTCGAAGTTGATTAATAGACGTAAGGTATGCGATGTAAGAAGGTATAACATGGAGAGAATAGAACACGCTCTGAAAAACGGAGGAAGTGTCAAAGCATTGAAGAGGAAACTTGGGATAGGCAAAGGTCGGATGTATGCACTAAGGGACAAAGAAGGCAAAATAACTACCAATATGGATAGGATAGTTAAAATAGCGGAGGAGTTTTACAGAGATCTGTACAATAGCCGAGACAACCACGACCTTAATACTATAAGAACTAGCCGTAACCCAGATTACACCCCACCAGTAATAATAGAAGAAGTCAGAAAAGCTTTGGAGAGCATGCAAAGGGGCAAAGCTGCTGGTAAGGATCAGGTAACATCACATCTGCTGAAAGATGGAGGACAGATTGTGTTAGAAAAACTAGCCACCCTGTTTACGAGGTGTCTCCTGACGGGAAGAGTACCAGAGTCTTGGAAGAACGCTAACATCATCTTAATACATAAGAAAGGAGATGACAAGGACTTGAAGAATTACAGGCCGATCAGCTTGCTCTCTGTAGTATACAAGCTATTTACAAAGGTAATTGCTAACAGAGTAAAGAAAACATTAGAATTCAATCAACCAAAGAAACAAGCAGGATTTCGAACAGGCTACTCAACAATTGACCACATTCATACTATCAGTCAGGTAATAGAGAAATGCTCAGAGTATAACCAACCACTATACATAGCCTTCATAGATTACGAGAAGGCGTTTGATTCAGTAGAAATATCAGCCGTCATGCAAACACTGCGGAATCAGGGCGTAGATGAAGTATATATAAATATTCTGGAAGAAATCTACAGGGGATCAACTGCTACCATAGTGCTTCATAAAGAAAGCAACAGAATACCAATCAAGAAGGGTGTAAGGCAGGGGGACACAATTTCCCCAATGCTATTTACCGCGTGCTTACAGGAGGTTTTTAGAAGCCTAGAATGGGAACAGTTAGGAATAAGAGTCAATGGAGAATACCTTAGTAACCTGCGCTTCGCCGATGACATTGCATTGGTGAGTAACTCGGGGGACGAATTGCAACTCATGATTACGGAGTTATACAAGGAGAGCAGAAAGGTGGGTCTTAAAATTAATCTGCAGAAAACGAAAGTAATGTACAACAAACTCGGCAAGGAGCAGCGCTTCGAGATAGGTAATAGTGCACTTGAAGTTGTAAAAGACTATGTCTACTTAGGGCAGGTAATAACCGCAGAGCCGAACCACGAGATTGAAGTAACTAGAAGAATAAGAATGGGGTGGAGCACATTCGGCAAGCACTCTCAAATTATGACAGGTAGATTGCCACTATCCCTCAAGAGGAAGGTATATAACAGCTGTATCTTGTCGGTACTTAGCTACGGAGCAGAAACCTGGAGACTTACAAAGAGGGTTCAGCTTAAATTGAGGACGACGCAGCGAGCAATGGAAAGAAAAAATGGTAGGTGTAACCTTAAGAGACAAGAAGAGAGCAGAGTGGATTAGGGAACAAACGGGGGTTCAGGATATCATAACTGAAATCAAGAAGAAGAAATGGACATGGGCAGGGCATGTAGCGCGTAGACAGGATAACCGCTGGTCATTAAGGGTAACTGACTGGATTCCCAGAGAAGGGAAGCGGGTTAGGGGGAGACAGAAAGTTAGGTGGGCAGATGAGATTAAGAAGTTTGCGGGTATAAATTGGCAGCAGCAAGCACAGGACCGGGTTAACTGGCGGAACATGGGAGAGGCCTTTGTCCTGCAGTGGACGTAGTCAGGCTGATGATGATGATGATGATGATGATCTTCCCTGACGGCCAGAGTCAATAAAATCACGTCACATTTGGTGGAAGTACGTGAATTCCCTGTAGCAACCTGAACCTTCGCTTCCGGAAGCTCCCCCCACTTCGTGACCCCATCCCTACCATGGCGAATGAGACCCTCCTCCAGCTTTGACCCTAAGGCGTACACGTCACCTGTCGTGGTATGTATCGCCAGCGAGGGTTGCCCATAATCATCGGCTCCGAGGACTCGGATGTGAATGATTGGCTATGAAAGTATGAGCTTACCAGTGCCTGTAACGAGTGGGACGACCGAGTGAAGCTTAGGTACGTCAAGTTTTATCTTACGGACATCGCTGAATGGAGGTACAACAACCAAGAAAGAGGCCTCCCCACTTGGTCTGTCTTCAAGACTTCCATTACAGACGTCTTCGGTCGGCTATTGGCTCGCAAACTTCAAGCAGAGTAGCGCTTCCAACAACGGGTGCAGCTCCCTGGTGAGAACTTCACATGCTACATTGAGGATGTGGGATGTGCTGAAACTCTGCAACCGCGTCAACTCCACCATGACCGAAGAGGAGAAAATGGAGCACATCCTCAAGGGCATCGAAGACGACGCTTTCCAGGTGCTGCTCGCAAGGAACCCTCCCCCAACTGTCGCAGTAGTGGTGTCCTTCTGTCAGAGTTTCGACGAGTTGCGTCAGCAGCGCTAGTTCACATGCTAAGTCCTCACAATGCCCGACACAATATCCAGCTTGCAGCTTACTGCTCGCCATGCCAACCAGCCGCCAGTGCTATCCGCCATCAAGGAGTTCATCCACGAGAAGGTGGTAGCGCGTCAGCTTTTATTGCTACGTCTCACGAACGCACTGGTGCGGACCTTGGCCTCTGACATTCAGCACGTCCTTCGCACCCAAATCGCGGAGGCACTGCCTCCTATGTCCCAGCCACCACCCGTATCAGCGCCACTCACATCGCGACTATCGCCTCTCAGCCCCATCAACAGCCTCCACTTTTTGCCTCCGTCTCTGAGCCCGTCTCTGCACCGCTTACTTACACTGCCGTCGCCTCCCGGCCACCTCAGCAGCCGTCACCTTAAGCCCGCCATGCGTTGCCGATCCCCACCTCACCACTGACCACGAAATCTGCACCGCCGCTTCCCTACGTATCGTCTTCGCCTCCGTCATTGTGCCGCTAGATGTGGGGCGAACGCTAGACAACAGGCACACCTGCTGCACCTGTGGTGTCGCTGGCCACATCGCTCGGCAATGCCGCCGCTACCTACCTTCTATTTCCAACACGATGACCATGCTCGATCCCTCGTTGCCAAGCACACCACCTATTCCCATTTTGAATAACCGCCCCTCCTTCTGTAATGCCGATCCCCATCTCTTCGACGACGCTTTCTGTTTCCCATGCGTCACCGCTAAGCTAGGGAGTAAAAAACCTGGAGGCTGCAGCTCCGGAAGCAAGAGCTGCAGGCAAGTTGGACTGTCCAAAGCCTCCATGTGTTTCGCCGCGAAATGTTATTGATGTCGACGTGGAAGGAATCACCACCGTAGCGCCTATTGACACAGGAGCCACCGTTTCTGTCATCTCTGAGACACTGTGCCGGAAGCTAAAGAAGATGACGACGTCGCTGTCAGGACTAATCCTCCATACTGTCAGCTCCCAGCGCATTGCGCCGTTAGCTGTCTGCACGGTGTGGATTAAGGTTCAATATGATCTCTACGTAATCGAGATTTTCATCCTACCATCCTGCTCCCACGACATTATTCTTGGTTAAACTTCCATTCAAACCATAGCGCCATCATAGACTGCTCTCCTCGCGCAGAAGTAGCTCTTACACCCTTACAAACGTCTCCTTCAGAGGATTCTATTCCTCACGAACTTGTAATCGTGGAGGACACAGATACCCCCCCCCCCCTTATGAACCCTTGTCAAACTAACGTGTTTGACTGTGCCGGAAAGGGCAGCACTGTTCGCTCCGTCGGAAGTCTTCCTCCATCGCCACGGCTTACGACTACTCTTTGCATTGCTGTCAGTTACATCGGGTGCGACGATGATGCTCGTTGTCAACCAACTCACGTCTTCCTTGACTTTGCTTCGAGGAGAATCGGTGGGGTGTATACAAGGCGCCGACCTCTTGAGTTTCCTGGACATCACCTAGGACGAATTGTACCTTCAGCTAAACACCATGACGTCACCTGTTCCGACGTCTTCAGCCCTAGATAAGTTTCGTACTTCGATTGCCAATGACCTACCGCCATTGCATCGCAGTGAATTTCTCCGAGTTCCGCACAACTTCCGCTCATCTTTCGATTGCACCTGGCCAACCTTTAGCCACGCGTTACTCAGCACGTCAACACTGGTTCGCATGCTGCGTTACGCCAACGACACTATCAAGTTTCTGCAGCAGAGCGCAATATTATCTACGAACAAGTAGATTAAATGCTGCTTCAACGCGAAGTGATTCAGCCATCGCAAAGCCCCTGGTCCTCTCCTGTCATGTTTGTACGCAAGAAGGATGGAACCATACAATTGTGTGTCGATTATCACCGCCTCAGTAAGATAACCCGGAAGTATGTGTACCCGCCTCCATGCATCGATGATGCTCTCGACTGCTTACAAGGTGCAGATTATTTGTCGTCCCTAGATTTATGCTCGGTGTATATTGGCAAGTACCGATGGCTGAAACTGATCGTTTGAAAGCTGCTTTCGTCACTAGTGATGAACTCTACGAGATTAACGTCATGCTATGCAAATTCTGCAACGCCTCAGCTACATTCGAATGGATGATGGACAACGTCCTTCGCGGCTACAACTGTAACACCTGCCTTTGCTACCTGGATGACATTGTAGTCTCTTCTAGAGATTTTACAACTCACCTTGTCTACTTTCAAGAGATTCTGGCTTGCCTCAGCTCAGCTGGTCTCCAACTCGACATAAAGAAGTGGCATTTTGTGGCACGCCAGTTGACGATACTGGGTCACGTCGTTTGCAAAGAAGGCGTTCTGCCGGGCCCCGCGAAACTCTGGGCCGTGGCCGAATTCCCCAAGCCCACTAGCAAGAAGACGCTTCGAAGTTTCATTGGGCTGTGTTCCTACTTTCGTTGATTCGTGCGCGACTTCGCTATCATCATTTCCTCTCTTACCAACCTCTGACACGCTCCTACGGCCAGTCTTCTTGGTCACGAAAGTGTGCCACATTTGTCGAGACGTTTTGGCGCTCACTAGCGTCGACTCTGAAACTACGTCACTTTGACCTGGATGCGCCCACGGAAATTCATACTGACGCCAGTGGAGTCAGCCTTGGTGCCATGTTCGTACAAAAAAAAAAAGAAGCCGTGGTACCAGGATTACGTCGTCTCTTACGCAAGTCCAACCCCGAAGAAAGCTGAGTGCAAATATTCTATATCAGAAAAAGAATGACTCGCCATAATTTGGGCTTCGGCTAAGTTCTGTCCGTACTTTTATGGCCACCCTTTCGTCGTCGTCACGGATCATCAGGCTCTGTGTTGGTTCTCGTCACTGAAAGATCCGTCGGGACGACTCGGTCACTGGGCGCTCAAGCTGCAAGAGTACGACGTTCGTGTTCTGTTCCGATCAGGTCACAAGCACTCTGACGCGGACGCTCTTTTTCGTTCACCTCTGGCATCCGCCACGGCTTCGCCATCCCGCAGGTCGCGGGTTCAAACCCCAGCTGTGGCGGCTGCATTTCCGATGGAGGCGGAAATGTTGTAGGCCCGTGTGCTCAGATTTGGGTAAACGTTAAAGAACCCCAGGTGGTCGAAATTTCCGGAGCCCTCCACTACGGCGTCTCTCATAATCATATGATGGTTTTGGGACGTTAAACCCCACATATCAATCAATCAATCAGCTTCACCATCAGTTTCCTTCTCGCCAGTCGACGTCACCGAGATGCCAGTGAAGCAACGCAAGGATACGTAGATTTGCCACCAGCTCGACTTTCTGACGGATCCATCAGCTTTTCCCGCTTGCAGAGCGCTACGTCGTCAAGCACCCCATTTCACCACTCGAAATGGTCTCCTCTATCGGAGAAATTGCGCATATGGTGGCCGGAGGTGGCTGCTTGTGATATCTCATCACATGCGCATGCAAATATGTGCTGCTTTCCACACTGATTCGAAAAGCCACCACGCTATCGTTCTGAGACCTACACGCGCTTGCGTCAGAGGTACCATTAGCGCAAAATGTATCCATTTGTGTGCAAGTATATCCGCACTTGTATTGCCTGTCAGCGTCAAAAGACTTCCCCTAAATGAGTAGCCGGTACACTTCAACCTCTCCAGTGCCCGGTGCGTCCATTTGACCGCGTCGGCATCAATTTTTATGGCACGCTTCCCTCGACCACTTTTGAATTTAGATGGATCATCGCAGGCGTAGACCACCTTATGACTTATGCAGAAACGGCAGCATTGCCTACAGCAACAGCCAGAGAAGTTGCGTTTTTCATTCTACGCAACTTCGCTCTACGCCACAGTGCATTTCGCGAACTTTTAAGTGACAAAAGACGTGTTTTTCTATCCAAAGTCGTCCAAGCATTGCTCGTTCAGTGTAACATCGTTCACCGCAAGACGACCACATATCAGCCGCACACAAATGGCCTAACCGAATGATTTAACCGCTCTCTCGGTGATATGCTGACAATGTACACCGTATCCTACCAGGCAAACTTGGAAGCCGTCCTTCCTTTCGTCACATATGCGTACAACACTGCAACGCAAGGAACCACGGGATTATCGCCATTCTTACTTTTATATGGACGAGAGCCATCATGTATGATAGACACCATGCTTCCTTACACACCTGACGACTGCGAGTACAGGATGATTTCCGACATTGCCAGGTACGCAGAAGATTGTCGGCAGTTGGCTCATTCTTTTATGAGCGAGGACCAAGGTCGCTGGAAGCTTAAGCGTGGCGATGACTGACCTTATGCTACTTCCCAAACGGGTGCCCTAGTTTGGTTCTGGGTCCCATCGAATACTCCTGGCCTGTCCTCCAAGCTATTGGCCCACTATCCCGGACCCTACCGCATTCTAGCTCGAATTTCTCCCGATCGAAGCGCCAGTGTACCTCTAGTTAAGTTTAGGAAGCTATGTCGTCGTGTGGTAGCAGTGCGCCGGCGCGTTCCTTTCGTAAACGCGGCCGTGGGAGCAAGCGAAGTGGCCTTCGTTCTCTCCGAATGACGAGCCTGATAAGCGTGTGCAGGAGACGCCACGCTTGCACTCCGTGAAATCGACGACCCTGAGAGCGCACCCAACGCTACCAGCTCGCAAGTAATAACGAAAACGTGCTAAAGTTTCAGAACTCTGACGACTGCCAAACAGTGAGTGCTGAATATAAATGGCTTGCCATTAGCAGCCTCACCAACGTACACATCGTGACACAGAAGATGGAGGCGCGTGCTGAAAATCGAGAGGTTGCTTGTTCGACGCTGGGCGACAGAGTCTTGCCTGCTCGTTTTAA